>CM076732.1:16860727-17078921 GCA_038501795.1 Pseudopleuronectes americanus | reverse complement strand
GTCTAGACCCTCAAAAAGCCCCCTAAAGGGAAATAATAATAAGAAAAAACCCTTACAGATTCAATAGGGCCTCTCACCATTCGGTGCTCGGGCCCTAATTAGTTAATGGGACATATTATGCCCATTAATTAAATGTCTGTAACAAATTTTGGTCAAAATACCACAAGGATAATTTAAAACAGCACCCTTTTTACCCTGTCTAAGACAGCCCTTGTCAGATTGACCAGTTTTGAGTGCATTGTCCTTTAAAAGCTCATGAGCCAGCTTCCCCCGGTGACGGAGACTGTCAACTCCACCTTGTCTGCAAGCTCCATCTATGTGAGCTCTGAGAAGACTATACCAGCCCGCCTCATTAACCCTGCTAAAGTCCAGAAGATGATCTGTTATGCCTACGAGACGTTGAAGACAGACACACAAATCAAACAATTGTTAATCGCGCAAGCAAAGTCAGGCTATTTCCTCAGAGAAACAGGACCCTTCAGATGATCCCATTCTGGTGTTTAGGACTTCTTCAAGCTCCTACTCTTCACGAGTAAGCTCCAAGTCAGGTAGTTCCTCTGAGGGAGGTTCCATTCCCGGACCAGCAGGTTAAGGAACAGCTTATTCCTGCGGCTGTCACTCTGCTGAATCACCGTGCTGCAGACTTCATATGTATTTTTCATATTAGGATCAGGGTTGGATTAATGTCAGCCATTTTTTTTGTTTACACAAAGAGAGAGAAGGCATAGGTCACGTGTCCCCAAGCCTCCTGACTCACAATTTCGTGGAATTCATACGAATTCTAGTGCATTACTTACTTTTAGTAGCATTTTCTACGAAATTTTAATGAGAACAGCAAGCAACGAAAACTATATCTGACTCAACAGGTGTTTTTCTCACACCAAAAAACCTGTAAGAAGCATGCAAGTTTCCAAGTCGCGATCTCACGTAATAGTGAAAACACATTAGAACTACAAAAGATGGGAACAACACACACGCGTACGGGATCGCCGTTCAATTTGTAGTTCTCTGTATCCTTCTTCCGGGTTGAGATCAGGGTTGTGAAAATAGGGTTTTAACCATGAATGAAAATATTTAAACTGAAAAACACATATTTCGACATAAATATCATCAAAATAAATTTTTAATAAGAAACATTGCTCAAATATAGTGTTTTCCACCAAGAATAAAACAATCTCTGCCATCTTGCTTGATCAGAGCGCTGCGGAGGTCTGCGCAGGCACACTTGTCGTTTGGAGCATTTCGTAGTTTTCTCTACGAACTTTTTAGCACTCCGCAAATTCAGCAGGATTCTCTGTGAAACTTTAGCGCTTAATTTTCGTAAGTTTCTTTACAGAGTTTTGGACATTACTTTTAGTATGATATCGTACGACATCTTTTCTCCAGAGATTGATATGGCCTTAGATGAATAATTGAGTCAATCAGTTTGGAAAGCACAAATAGAAAGGAATCTCCAGAGCCAAACTTCTTGGTAAAGGAATGAGAAGGAGGTGGAGATGAAAGTTCTGCATTCCAAACACTGAAAAAGCCTCCATCTGAAAAGGTTCTTGTATTCACAAAACAGCTTTCAGATCTCATCTATTCGCTCATTGCACCTGGCAGGAATTCAGACTTGGGTTCAGGTCCAGTGAAAAAAGTTTGTGTTCCTACTTCACACAGGGGCATATATGCAGACATTCAGACCAGGGTGTTTAGTTTTCTGTCCTTGATAAGCTGCTGGCTGAACAACCAAGATGACCGCCACACAACCAGAGTGTCAGACTCTTTAATGGCCATCGACTCACTGGAAAAAAAGAAGCAGTCATCATCATTAGAGGACAACAGCATCGAGGAGAAAAGATCAGAGGATAACAGCATTGAAAAGAAAAGATCAGAGCAGTCGTCAACATCATCAGAAGTCAGCAGCATTGAAGAGGAAACATCGAAGCAGTCGTCAGCATCAGAAGTCAGCAGCGGAGGGAATGAAAGACTGAAGCAGTCAACACCAGCAGTGGTCAGCAGCATTGAGGAGAAAAGATCGTAGCAGTCTTCATCATCAGAAGTCAACAAAGAACGTGAAAACTCAGCATCATCAGACAGGAGCGCCAGGGAAAAGACTGAAAAGATCCAGGCAGAGGACAGATATAAATGTATGTCAGTGTTCCCTTGGACGAGCTCGTCACACAAATCTATAAAAAGGCAAAGGTGATGTACTGTACTGATGATGAAACAAGGAGTCATCTGCTGGAGAGAATCTGGGTCATGAACTTGGGATATCAATAAGCTCCATTTTGAGAAGACGCCTGTGCAAAAAGCCTGGCTTCTTCTCCTCTTTCAGAGCAGGCATCTCTTCCTTCTTCGGGAGATAATCGACGGATGATGTCACTCCGACAGCAACATAGAAAGACATTGATAATATGTTTATGTAAGATATCTATTTATTGCCCTTTAATTGAAAACCTAATTTTTTTATAGGCTTATATTATATGTTAGGTAATGTATTATCCAGTAATAATATAGAGTTTAAACTCGTCACACTTTCGAGTTTAGGGGTAAAACTGAATAAAACTGTATTCACATCAATTCAGAACAAATTAGAATGTATATTTGTAAATAAGTGGAAGTTAGTTTTCATTTGAAATTGAACTTAACCTCCAGCATCGTATCTCCATTTTGATTAATGTACTGCACAGTATTAGAGAACGTGAAGTTACCTTTGTAGGTCATGTTATGTACATTCAATTTATAGTTCAGATGTTGCCAGTTGGCCACTAATTTAGGCCTGCTTTAAGAGAAAACCTGTTGTTTACATAAACTCAAACTAGATTATTTTCCCATTCATTCACTTACTGTAATATAATGAACATTACAAGTTTCGAATGGCTTATAGCTGTCTTTTTATTTACCTACTTCCTTCTAACTAAGTTTGAGATAAACAAATAAATCAACGGGACAACATCAACTTAATTTTAGGCTTCAGTTTTTATTTAACTAAAACACCACTTCTGATTATTTAATGTTGTTATCATGGAATGCCAATCTGCAGCAAGCATTCTGTAGACTGCTGATATGTGTGGTTATATATTTTGTAGAATATTTTGAACAGTGGGGATTATAATCCACTCTATTTTTATCGTAACCTCACATTGTTAGAAAAGAGCGTGGAGGCTGCATATGTCCCTCCCTGCTCTGCTCTGGATCGCAGCTCCAAGCTCATCCGTCCTTTTGCGAGTAATGTGTTTCGGTATAAGGAACTTTAGTATTTCTCAGTGGTAGAAAGTAAGTATTACAATTCTGGTGTAAAAATAAAATAATGTTTAGCCTTGACCGAGGTGCTTAAAAGTCCCAAATTGGTTGTTTCTTGATGGTCGCACCATTTGATATTTCATCAAATGGACATCATCAGAAAAAGTTTGTTTGCATACTATGATGGAAATATTTATACAAATAATATGCAATTTTGTACAGGACTAAAAAACACTTTGGAAATCATGCCATATAAGGCAGAAAAATAAATTTGAATAGATTTTGAGTAATTTCAAAGAAGTTTTCCAAACAGCAGTCATGGCCGGATGGTCGCACCACATGATATTTTGACACTTTAAATAACAAAAACATAAAAAAATAACTAACATTTTTCAGGAAAATTACAGTGTGTACATATATGGGAGAGGTGGTACATATATGATATTTCACTGTGTATTTAAACCTTTCTTTTAACTGAGAAAATGCAGTCGGACAGAAAATATAGGCGTCACATCAATGATCCATACAACTCACTGTAAAATGTAAAACAAATGTAGGTTGAACCTGATGAGCTGCATGGTGTTCAGTAACAAATCAGATGGCACTGTCACTGAATGATTATCAGACATGTTAGACCAAGATTGGGGCGAGTGCAACAGGAGGAGGGAGGAGAATATAAAGAAGTGGAGTGAAAGCAGCGGCAGGAAGTGTGTGTGTGTGTGTGTACGTGTGCGTTAGTGCGGGAAGGGAGTGCTGCAAGATGTGTGGGACACTCTGGGGAGTAAGGGAGGAAGAGAAATGTAGGAGGAGAGGAAAGAGCAAGAAGCAGCAGCGTAATGAAGATGAAGATACAATACAATCATCAAAAATAATATGTGGACAGCCTTAAATAAGTTAAAAACATGACAATATGTTTCATGTTCAACGTGCTGCCACAAATGTCCCCAAAAATAAAACTAGAAGGTTGCTTGGAGAGTGCATGCTTTAGGCCAACAACTTATCTTACCTTTGATCAATCTGGGCTACTGTAAAAAACATGGCAGTCTCCTTGGAGAGGACCCGCTCCTAATGTAAATATAAAGGACCAATTCTAGGGCAAATAAAATAATATTTCACACAATTTAGATGATTACACACTAGTAAATACATCACTAGGATTATTTTTTATTTTATTTCTGACAATAGATCCCTTTACCTAAATCTCACACACTGAACCTTAAACTGTTTATACCAATATGCCATGTAGTACTAAATCTAATAGGAACTGAGCGATCTTACCCAAACAATGGAAAACTGCCTCTAAGAAGGTGCCAAACAGTGCATACTTTTGGAGCCAATGTAGAATTACACACTGGCATGATTCACAGTTGTTTATTTCTGTCCAGTATTGAGCCAGAAGGCATTGAAGAGTGAAAGAGATGCAAGGGGTGACAGCCACAGATACAGTGATGGTGATGGAGACAAAGAGAGAAACTAAACTGAGCAGAGACGCAGCATGCTAATAACCTGAGGGCAGAGCAGAGTGAGATATTCCCATGGCTACTTGGGGGATACACACAAAAACCAAAGCAGACAGGAGGCTGGTTAACACTCTGCATCAGACCTAATCTGACAGCATCCAGCCCAGGTGAGAGCTAAATAAGCACACAAACACACACACACAGAAAACAGGCTGGCACATCCACAGCCTCCCCTTCGCAGCTACAGCTCTGAATCCAAAATGAGAATAAATATTTGATAAGGAACGCCATGTGAGTTGAATTTGCAGCCAAAGCACGTCGCTCAGCATGTCTTTAGAAAAAATATAACAAAACACCACACTGTTTAACAGAGGATCTGGGTCAAATACAGTGTGGCTTATTCAGGTGGCCTGCAGCTGTAAGTGGATGCATACCTGCAGACCTGTGTCCCTTCCATGGATCCCACCAATGGTGCTTGGGTAACATTCACCTTTGTTTTTTCTGATCAAAACAAGGCCCAATTACCTCCTCAACAATGGCCTGTTAAATCCAATAAACTCCACTGTTATATCTAATATTTTATAAAGATGGTTTTCCATTGGGAACCCAGCAGAGCTTGAGGACACAAAGAGTTTCATGAACACTTACAGCACATCTGTCTTTACTGTCTTTAATATGAAAATCAAGTTTCAATCTCGCAGCAAAGCAGGTGAAAATCAAAATGGCTTCCCTAGGCTGACTCTTCTATTTTGTTAAGAACTCTTGTTAAATGTTTTATATTGGCTTCTTTACACATCAATGATTGGTGACATGTGTGACATCATCTTGGTATTCAGGCAATACATGTAGTGAAATGTCTCCCACTAAATGTGCAAGCGTCACTTGGATGTATTATTCACTTAGTATGGCTTGTTTGTTCTTCAGGGCTACAATTCTGATGAAATATCAGAACTCTTAACAAATCAGTTTCATGATGTGCTATTAAGTTTTACCTTCACCATTATATCAAGCTATCACAGTTATTTTAATGAATGCATTAATTTGCATTAGGATAAAGGGATAGGGTTGGGTTTGTATCGGCTCTATGTTGGTTGTCCTTCAGGCTTATACACTTCATTGCATCTTACCTGGTGTAATGGACAAGCTCATACAAAGAGACTGCTACTGACTCCATCTACTCTTTGTGGGTGCAGACATGGCCTTGACCGAACAGCAGCAGTCTTGCAGCTAGAAGAATGGTTAGAAAATAATACATTTCATGAAGCCTCTTCTTCATACCTTATAAGCTCTTGAATCTATCGATCCATCTACTTCATCTACATTCATCTCTTAGTAACTGCTTTATTTTTTTCATGGTTCTGCATGGTAAGTGGAGGTGCCAGAGGGGCAACAGCAGACACAATAAGATTGAATTTGTATAATGTTAATCACTGTATTAATTCCGGTTTTGTGAACAACTCTTTTTGTGGTTGTTTAGTGATGTAGTAAATGGTAAATGGTTTGTATTTGTGTAACGCTTTTCTAGTCTTAATGACCACTCCAAACGCTTATAATACGTTTTATGCCATTTATCCATTGACACACACACATTCATGCAGTGCAACTATGTTCAGCACTTTCTTTTGATAAAGAACAATTTGGGTTCAGTATATATTTCCCAAGGAAACAAACTTGTTAGCTTTACTTGTGCCATTTGAGCTTTGGTGACATCCAGGGTGGCAGTTTCCCTCTGTTTCCAGTTTGTATTCTCAGCTATACTCTCAGGGTGTTGGTGGTAGGTGTTGGCTGAAAGATGGCAGGGCTAGAACTGAAGTGGTGAAATTAGACCCCCGAAATTGAATTACTTTTTCCTGAAGGAAATGCATTCTCATGATGGGAGCTGCAGGTGCTGCTGCAGGTGGTATTGAATGATGAATTGATTATAAATCTGGTGCTCCCACAAGAAAGTGCAGTCGCCTACAGAGCTGCACCTACATTCTGGTGATCTGAAGTGACGTCTAACAGAGAGACAGATCTGTGCAAACAAAGAAACTACACCAGAGGGCAGCACAAGACAACTAATTATATGTTGAATTTATTGCATCGTTATTTGGAATGATATGAAATAGTGTTAAACTGTCATAGAAATACAAAAGATAATACTTTGTAATTAAACTTCCAGAGGTGTCACTAGAAAAGACTTGAAAAAAATGCCTACAGCGAACTGTTCTTTGGTGCAACAAAGATCCAAACACTAAGATGACCAAGTTTCTTATCTGATCACCAACATCGTTACCTGTTTTAAATTATCAATAATACATCTGAATCAATTTTTATTTTGCCAACAGACCTGGGGTCCAACTTACATGAAACTATCAGTCTTATCTGAGTGAATCACTTAACTAGCTCTGGCTAATGTTAAATCAATCCATTTTAAGTCAGACTGCTAAAGTTTAGCCCGAAGTTGGAATATTTTTCTTTGAATTTAGCTCCTGTAAATGGCTGAAAAGTCTGTTAAAATAAATGACCTCTGGTAATATTTGAATATAAATATCATGCTTTCTTCACGGACACAGAGGAAAACGAAAAAGCCAGCATCAAATCAAAGCTCAGATTTGTGAAGGGAAGAGATACAGGACAAGCTGAGGAGTCTGAGAGAAAGAGACGGTTGGTTTGTGTGTTACTTTGCAATTACATCGCAATACACCCATTTGGCAGTGGGGTTTCTAAGGCACTGTGTGTACTTCAAACAATGGCATCTGAAACTGAGAAGATCATGGTGGAGTAAATAAATGTTGAATTACTTTTACTGAAATGACTGAGAGAGAAAAAAGAGACGATGCAGGAGATGGTGTGAATGATCATTGAACTGACTGAGGCAGAGTAAGGATGAGTAATGGGTGCCTGTCTGGGAGATATGAACAAGACATGTTATCAATCAGACCAATCGTTGCGTTCTGTGACCATGTGACGTGTAGTTACATTTCTTGGGAGGTACACATAGGCTGTGATGTAGCCTATGGCCTATAGTGTACACTGCTGCTATATCATAACTAGTACAATTAAAAGTCGGATGGTTGCCCTTTTACTTTTTATTTCACTTACCATTTCCTACCTGAGTAAAGTTCAGTCATTTCATGCTTCTAAGCATACAATGACAGCAGCCATATTATCAAAACAATACATTTTCTATGTAATCAAGCTTATTAATGTTGGAAACTTACACACAAGCTAGTCCTGATTTCAAAGGGTCTGAAAGAAAGGTAATAATGTTAATAGCATGGACTACTATACATAAAGATGGATGATATGACTATGAAGCCGAATTGTCTCTATCGCCACCTAGTGGCTTGCTGCAGTATAGGTCACAAATCCACCATGTTTGCAGATGGGACATGTGGCAAACTGAAAGATATTCTTAAAGATGGTTTCCATTACTTTATATAATCCTCACACTGATAAATGTATATAAGTTCATTTAGCCAGTAAGTTTAGTTTCAATTAGTTATTGGACACTATCAAAATTGTTTGAAACATGACGATTGACAGGATGTGTGTTTTTGCACAGACTCAATAAGACAATGGTTACTGCCTTTTGCACTACACTGCACAGATGCTTTATTGTAAATGTTTATATTTTATATATTTTACTTACTTTGATTTTTTTTTGTAACTCTTAAAAGCATGGTATTCATAGTGGAAGGCAAATAAAGAATTTCATTGTACAGGACTGTATATACGGTATGACAATAAAAGCTTTGAACTTGAAGAAGACTCCTGACTCCAAATGTGCAAGATGGCAGCGTTCATATAAAGGATATTTTGGCTTCCTTTCTGGATAGTGGGAGGAAGTGGGGACGTGTCGTCCATCTATAAATACCGTCTATGCTTTATGGTGATGTTTGTGAATATCTCCACTGATATATATGATCACACTGATCTCCACCCATGTGACAGTTCCATCTATTTATTACAGTTACATTATGATTTGCATCGAACCACATTGTTTCCCTCATGACATACAACATCACAGCAAACTGAACAAAGCAATCCAACTAGTGTTATGTGTGTATTGATCCATGGTTGATCCATGGTGTCCATCCACAATATGCATGCTTTAGGTCACTCATTTTACAACTTTTTACAAACTGCATTGACTGATTTGGGCAGAATTATAACTCCAATAACAACATGATAACCTAGAAGGAAACTCTGAGAGCAAATATCTCCTCTAAGGCTAACCCCCATCTCACCATGTTACAAAAAGAGAAAGAAAATCCTGGATCAGCCCCCTTAATTGTATCCGCTCTGGAAGAATGGGTTCTTCCTTGGGCCATACCGCACCTTTCCACCAAGTGTCCATAAAATCCATTCAGCAGTTTTAGAAATCTCTTGTTAATAGACAAACAGACAGCAATGAAAACATAACCTCCCTGGTGGAGATAAATAATTATCATCAACAGCAGTTTTCATCATCAATGCGATTTCAAGCCAGTGAAATGAAATTCTGAAATGAGATAACTGAACTCAAAGATTACATTTACATCTCTTCCTTCCTGTGGTTAAATGTGACCCACCAGTCCATGTCCTAACAATAATGCATAACTCATTTTACAATGATGTGATCTGATTGTGTATTCTTCCTTCAAAATACTTGTACTAGACCCCTTGTGTTTGAAACATGTTGTAATGCTAAATGAAGCTAAAGCTGCAACCTCCAGGCAAAAGGTCAGCAGTCGATGATCAGTGTAGAAGATACTCTATTATAGAAATGTAACAAAAATAGGCTATCCTATGGATCTGATGCTAATTATAGACAACATCTGGACAGAAAGCACAAGTGATATTTCTGCATCACTGTGAGACCTTATGCTTCTATTTACACAAATGTCAGGTGAATGAGTTTGGCAAAAGTAACGCTTTCACCTGCAGGTTTACACAGGCTTTGCGGCTTCCATAGAGTGGACGTTTCTAGTTCTAAAGAGTTATTTTAACCCATAACCTCACAAAACAAGTAGTTAATGACATGCCCCTTGGCTTTTTATGAAATATACACTAACATTTGCAGCAGGTTGCAGACACACACATTGTTTAATCAATTCCCCCCACTGTTTGCCCTTGTCATTTTGTTTTCACCAAAACCATAGCTTGGGAAAGTGGCGAGTTAGCGGTCAATCTTATATTTTGATAGAATTAGGCCTTCACAATTTTTGATTGAACTTTTGTTGGTGTGTCTCTGAGCTCTTGAAGTTGCAGAGGGGAGGCCTGCCCTTTATATTATGCAAAGCAGGGACCTAATGCGCAGCAGATTCTCTCACTTCTTTTTGATTGAATACCTTGAAGACAAGTGAACTATACCAAAACTATGGAAAATGAGTGACCTATCCTCCCCTGATCATCAGTAACTCCGGCTGTGTCTCACAAATCACTCACAAATCACTATACTGTCCACTATATGGAGAGTTTGCCTTTTTGCAGTGCTGTCCGAATGTTTAGTGAAAGTTTTTATACCATATATGTTGCACTACATGAACTATACACTGCTTGTATCCAACAATGCATCATGAAAAGTAGTGTACAACCGATGGTCACTAACTGACCAATATATTCCATCATGCATTCCGCTTACAGGGTAGAGATGAGAGGAGTAGTGCAGCAGGAACAGCCCAACTGTCGTACAAATGTAAATCGAGCAGAGCATCACAGCACAAACTGTGGCCATCACCTTTATTTGTTCATTTAAAGGCAGTCAATTAACATTTTTATGACATGTAAAAGTTTCAATTCTAAGTGTAAAGTGTTTAACATGTATTGTGCTAACGCAGAGAAAATGCACCGAGTACTGTCCGAATGCTGATGAGCAAACTATAAAGACCTCTTCATAGAGGTCTCTATTTAGTCAAGTAGGGGTTAGTGAGTGAGTGGGTGATTTTAGACACAGCCTCTGTTCGAGGTCTGTACAATGTCAGAGTGGCAGTCACTTCCTGTTTCTTCAACCTGTAATGAGACACGTTACATTCTCTTTTTTTATATTCTCTTTCTAGTTACTATTTAAACCATCACATTTTTATACCTCACATCATACCACAGAAATGTAACAATCCCTCCAATCAGAGGATGATCCTTATTGCCTTCAATGTTGACAGGTGATGATCACAGCCAAACAGCACATACTGTCGTCTTTAGATAACATCCATTCTTCTGAAAACCAGATAAATAAAACGATTGATTCTTAACATCGCAGTCTTTGTGAGTATACACAACAAGTAAAAACAAAGTACCATGAAGACATCAGAGGTCTTATGCTCTTTTTCACACTTTGGACTCAAGGTCTGATCCGTGTCCTCTCTGTGCCGGCCTGCACGAACTGTGTTTCAGTTGTGGATGTGTAGGAGGCCCAGCCGGCAAACTGTCGGTCAGTTGAGCTCATGTGCGATTGAGTTGTCTGTCAGTTGTCTATTAACTCAAGCAGCAGGCTCACTTCAGCTACCATGGGTTCGGTTCAGCTCTGATTTGCCGTGTGAAAAAAAACAAATTAAAATAATGCATTCCTTCTCTCCTCCTGCGGTTCTGCAGCTTGACATCTTTCATCTCCTATTTCAGAAGCCACTGGTTCACTGGTGAAGAGAAGAGAAGAAAAGAAGAAAGAAAGAAAGAAGAGATTAGTACAGAGAAAGGATAAGCCAAGTGAAATAATAATAATAAATAATACAGAATAAAGGTGCTGCAGGTTTCAGGAAATGTGAAGAAAAAGACAGTGATAAGCGAAATGTTGGATAATGAGAGGCAAAGTTAGGAGAGAAATAAGACTACGTCTCTGTTCCAATTTTCTTCTATTTCCTGACTTTATGAGGTGATGAAATCCTGTATTTATCTCGAATGCAGACTTTTTAGTATACAAACTGCTACTACTAGGGCAGTGCCCATTCTTAACATGCCTGTTTGGAATGGGCTGTTGCTGGACCTGTGGCGAGGCTGGTTGCAGCTTCCTTTCTGAAACAGTCAGTGACCTGCAGTATTTTTTTGCGCTGTAAGTAAAGAGCTGCTGCATAACTCCACAGAAACCCCAACACTGCACCGGCCCTGCCGCACAAGGAGCTGTTCAAGGTGAGGTGAAGCTCCACTTAATACACATCCCTGTGAACTGGATAATTGCCATTGTTGCAAACACGGCCATTGTCAAGTGACACGATAACATACGTTGATGGGTCCAAGATGTGCTGCCTCAAAACGCTGGTCCCCTGTTTTTTATTAATATTGAACATATTATGTCCAAATCACACCAAATTCAACACTGCACTTTCTTGGGCCTTCAACGATAAACTTACAAAGAGAGACAGTCTTTTACTTAAAGAGCCCGAACAGTTGACAAATGCATCTGTGGCAAACTATCACCTGTAGTTTGCAGTGTTTTTTACATTTCTGAATATTACATTTGGCAGAGTACTCTTGGAATGAGCTCTGACTGGTTGATTTCAAACATTTCGGATAACTTTACTGTCTTATCACAATTACCTCATCTTTTTTTAAACTTTGATCTTGTAGTGGTATAAATTCTACAAGGTACTTTTAAGTTAAGGATACAGAAAGTCACACCTACAACTGAGATCTCAGAGATGTGAAGCTTTACCACATGGCTTCACTATGTTTGTGTACATTTATTTTGTGGATGACTCTTTTTTTTTATTACACTGCAAAATGTGTACACAAATGTTGAGCATTAACAACATCATAATTTCTGACAATAGATCCCTCTCAACCTAAGCTTACACACTGGACCTTTAAAGGCCCTTTCAAATGGATTTCTCAGTGCTATTTTGTGTAAGTAAGTAAAAACATAAAGATTCGGATATATGTGCTGAATGTGTGTGCTTTTTAGTTAATCAATAAACAAATTGAATTATGAGCTCTTTGTTCTCTATAAATTTTAATCTGTAAAATCATCTCAAATAGCCTTGAAGACAAAAACAAATTATCCCATCATTAGTGTCCCATCAGATATGAAAGCATCTAATTATGCTGCCACCCTGCTTATATTCCTATTTATTTGTTGTATTTGCTGGAGGCCATGTACAATATTCTTATCATGATAATAATAGTTGGTAGTAAATAGTTAATAGTAATTTAGTATCTGCATTGTAGTTAGTGTGAAGTTGTCATTGAAGTAGGATAATCATTGCTATTTTAATTGAATATTTGCAGAACGTCATACATAAAAAAATATGCATATTTGACTCGATTATGTTTTCCTTCTTACTTTCTTTTCCTACTTTATGTCTTCCACCTATTTCCAATTATTCACTCTATCATACTCAATGGGCATAATGGGTCACTATAAATGAACTTTAGAATGTATGCGATGATGCAGTTAGAATCTGTGATGAATATCTTTACGTCTTGTCAGCGTTAATTAGGTCCACATGGTATTTCTGTTTCTATTTCTGTTCTCTTCGACTGAACACAATTAGTCTGTCTTCCTTTTTTTTGCACTGCCAGCTACGACTGGTTTCCGACAACTCGTTGCCACGGTGCTCTCGATACTCTTTGACCTTGAATACAGAAATTTGTTTTGCAGCTCTGCTTTGTAACAAGCTATTATCAAAGGGAGCCAGAGGGCGCAAAACTATTTGATGCTGTGGAGAGCAGATCAATAACAAAGCTATTCACGGTGCACAGGAGGGGTTGTCAAGTGTGTTCCTCCTGAAGGATACAAATATACCTACACACTCTCAGCACAACACATCCATGTTTGTTGCGTGTGTGATGTTTCGGCTTCTCTTGAACGCCAACCAGCTAGCCTACGCACTCCTGCTTTTACATCTGCACCAATAGACAATAAACTCCCACTCCTACTGTACACACACACACACACACACACACACAAATATAATTGTATGTGTCATACCATTCTCCTGCTCCAAGGAGATCTTTGTCTCCGTTTCATCCTCCATTCTTTTCAAAGATTTTTACAACTAACATAAACCTATTTTGGTTCCAGACCATAAAAAGATAGCACATTAACAATACTGGACAAACTTATACTGTGTATTAAACTACTTGTGTATTTTACTAATACTGTTGTTCTCATTAGACACTGTTGTTTAGATGCATAGGGCGTATAAAAGTAATTCAATTTACACCATGGTAGCGATTGCCAAAAACCCATTAAAGATATGAGTCACAGGACAACAGCTAGACCTAACTGGATGAAAGTCAAGACTAGATTTTAGTTACATTACATTATTTTAGTGCAGCATTCGTCCATCCTGCAGTCTCCCATTTAGACTATCTATGTATTTCATCTATCTACCTTGTTGACATCTGTGAGCATTATCTTATGTGGTAACGCTTCAGTTTATAGCCTGTAACTTGCTCAAAGTGTATGGTGTAAACCTTTGTGTGAACATTGTAAAGTCCACAAGAGGCAATTAAACACATTCTTCTGTGCTATGAACTCTATGAAATTGTAAAATGTAATATGGCTTAATATTCACTGTTAAACTTTGCTAAAACAAATGGAAGTGACAAGTGCTAATAGAGATTTATTTGTCACTGGATTTAATGTGATTTTTCCTGACTGTTTATAAGGGAGTAAATGGGGTTCATGTACGTTAGAGATTTAGCATAATCTCTACAGTACATGGACAAGTAACACAAGTAAATGTAATGGAAAGTGTCTATCTCTCCGTTCTCCAGATTACCTCTGTATTGCGGGCGGAGGGCGCGGTTGTTCGGGCAGTCGCGGCCCTGCTTGCTGAAGTTGATGTTGGTCCGGATGCAACGCTGCAGCAGAGGCTGGGTGGGCCGGGTGTTGTCGCTCATACTCATGAAGATCTTGTAAGGCTCGTTCTGGCTGAGGAGGCGCAGGGAGTGCATCTGTGGAGGATAAGATGGTAGATGGTGTTATCAGGGTTCAACTTGTTGTGTTGAAATCACTACCACAGTTTATTTCAGCTAATTTTAGTTCAATTAGGTTAGATTAGATTAGATTAGATTAGATTAGATTAGATTAGATTAGATTAGATTAGATTTCTTTATTTTATCCACACAATGGGGAAATTCACTTGAAGAGGAAGTCACCGTGCCACCACTTAACCTGCAGTTAATCACTCCATGCTGGCTCCAATAAGTATAGAATTCAAGCACTTTGTGTGAGTTTGCAACTTTCTGATCTCTCTGCTCCAGAACAACTGTGAGGCACATAATGTAACTCCAGAGATACTTGGGTAGGGGTAACTTCATTTAAGGCAAGACCTAGTTGTCAAACCAAATGAGGAACTGCACCATTTTCATAAAGAGTCCCATGGCTGTGGGCTCAGAGGCGATCGCTCTCATCTCATCCATTCTTCAGTTGGTTGCATGGTTTAATAAAGGTTAATAAAAAACATCATCAACAAAAAGAGATAAAATCTCTAAAGCCTGAGCTCTCCACTCTCCTTTTTTGCATCACCTGTAAACTGACTGGCAATGAAAATCACAAACTTTATATTAATGTACTGAATTTATTGATAGATTTGATTTGAATAACCTGGATGTATCAGTTATGGCTGGTATCTGACTCCTTAGATTAACACACCCACCGACTATCACTTAATGATCACACTGTCTGATCCTGTTACTATGACTGTCTGAACACATATAGGAAATGTTGGTAATAATCCATAACTATTATTATTTGTATCTATAAAGTACAATTAAAGGTCAAATTAAAAAAAGTGTGACGAGTGTGCGCAAGTGTATAAGTATACTTTCCTATTATTTGACTCTTATGCACCAAACAACCAAAGTTTGCGTATATGTGAAAAAGTACTTCACATACTTATTAAACCTGTTTCTGGTTTCTCCTACAGACAGGGGAGACAGGTATTTCAGTCAAAAGGTCAAGAAAGTTAGAAAAAAAAACTACTCAAAAAGAAAAGAAAGGAAAGATGATTAGAGAGGATTGAAAGACAAGTGAGAGCAAAGGACGAGTGAGTGAAAGCAGGAGTAAACTAGAGTATCATTCAGAGACAGAATACTTCTCCCAAGTCTTAACAGTCCTTGATTGAAAACACATTTCAATTCACTACATTACATTATATGTCATTTAGGGGGAAGCTTTTATCCAAGGTGACTTCTAATTATTACTTTCAACCATGAGGATATAAACCCAGAACAGCAAGAATCATGTAACTACAAATAGTCTTCAAAAAAGCCAAACTACAAATGCTTCATGTAAATGCCATATATAAGTGCAACTAAACTTTATCTATTTTAATATAAACACAAGAGTAGAAGATGTTTATTGGACATCATCTTCTTAACCAAGGTGTAGGCTCAAGAGATATGTCTTTAGTCTGCAGCTGAAGATGTGTGGACTTTCTTCTGTCCTGATGTCATTAGGGAGCTTGTTCCACCATTTGGAGCCAGGAGAGCAAACGGTCGTGATTCTGTTGAGTGGCTAGCTGTCCCTGCCAGTGAAGGAGCAACAACTGATTGGCCGATGCAGAGCACAGTGGAAGGGCTGGGGTGTATGGTTTAACCAATGACCTGGATGTAGACCGGACCCGATCTGTTCGCAGCATGGTACGCATGCAACTAGTGTTTTGAAGCAGATGAAGGCAGCCACTGGTAACCAGTGAAGTAAGTGAAGGGATCGGACTGTGTTAGAGAACTTCGGTAGTGTGAAGACCAGTCGAGCTACTTCCTTCTGGATGAGCTGCAGAGGTCAAAAAAGCACTAGCAGGTAGACCAGCCAGGAGAGAGTTGCAATAGTCTAAGCCTGAGATGACCAGGGCCTGGACCAGAACCTGTGGCTCCTTCTGACTGAGAAACAAGTATCTACACAATTGGGTTGTTGCAGCGATGTTGGTGATAATGGAGAGTTGACTGTCGACTAGATCTGGTTTTCTATTTGGATCTACACCAGTTTACACACACCCCATTAACATAAAAAAGCTTGTTTAATCACCATATTTAGTCATCCTGACCTAATTATTAGACCAAACCTATTGAAGCACATGTGAATAAAAAAAATTAACAAACAATTCAGTTAGTTGATTCTCTAAATAAGTACCGCTAAATCTCACCTGCAGCTTTTTCCTCCTGTTAGTGGTTGTGCCTCTGTGTGAGATGCTTTGGTCAGGAAATGTGTGTTTTTGTGCTGCACTCTGGGTTGTGGCAGACCCAGTCGAACAGTGGTATGAGGATTTGGTCGGATGAGAGCATATTGACCAGTCAAACAAGAGACCAAAGCCCTTATTGGTAGACCTTCAGACTACTGAGAGGCAGTGTAACTGAACATTTGGATCATTTCCTGTGCTCCATGTATATGCACTGCATTCTAGTACATTACTGGTGCAGCCACACATCCACTTTTATCTAAAAACACTCAAAAATGCAGAGTATTTCACTTAAAGGTTATGAGGTCATAATTTGCAATTCAAAATGCCCAGCGCCGGCAAGAATTTCATAAATTGCAGCAATTTTTCCCCCAGCCCCCAGAATTTCTGTTATTTTTCATTCACATTCAGATATCCTGCCCTCACATACCTGCATCTGTGTCACGTAGACAGGCTTGTTGATCAGTATCCATGTGGATGTCTCGTAGCAGGGGGGGATGGTGATGGAGCCCTCATAAGTGATGTAGCGTGTGGTGTCAGGGTAGAGATCCGCTATGTTCAGGCCCATCAATAAGAACGCATCATCTGAAGAGAGAGAGGACGAGAGAGAGAAGAGAGGAGGAGAGAGAGAGAGAGAGATGAGAGAGAGAGAGAGAGAGAGAGAGGAGGTGAGTGCGTTGTGTGAATGTCTTTTATGTTCCCACCCATTAACAAGAATGCTCTTAAAAAAGAGGAAATGAATTCTGTGTGTGTGTGTTTGTGTTTGTATGTGTGTGTGTGTGTGTGTATTTGTGTGCGTGTGTGTGTGTGTGTGTGTGTGTGTCTGTGTGTGTCTGTGTGTATGTGTAATGGAAAAAGTTGTGTCCGAGAATAAATCTGTAATGTTTGGACCTATTAAAAGAAATTGCCTGTCTGAGAAAAACATAAAAATGTTAGTGAAGAAAGAGAGAGAGAGTGTGTGTGTGTGTGTGTGTGTGTGTGTGTGTGTGTGTGTGTGTGTGTGTGTGTGTGTGTGTGTGTGTGTGTGTGTGTGTGCGTGTGTGCGTGCCTGTGTGTTTGTGTAATTGTCTTAATCAGGACTGTTGACACATTCACATTATGGGACTCACCTCCCATTTGTGGCCAAAAAAGTTGTTTCCCACAGGCTGAAACCTTCAAGGTTAAAGTTGACTTTTTGTTTCATAGTAGTGTTCATCTCCGGATGACTAATATAAGTCACTGGCACTTTCTTACTAAGGGAAAAAAACAAGATGCTGCATGTGTTTGTGTGTATATGTGTGTGTAGAGACTGGAGCAGAGATTTAGAAGTTTGCAGTATAGCTGTGAACTAGCGAGTATGTGCAGTTTAGACCAGGGGGCGGATCTTTATTTTTTTGATGTGTTTTGTGTGGCCTGGAGGTCTTACTGCTCGTGTAATATGCCCCCAGTGTCCTTTCAAAACAAGAGAATCCAAGACAACATGAAACAAATTAAGGTCTTGTGGCAAAAATATTTTAAAGAACCTCCACATTATATGTATATAAAGATATTTAAGACACCACCCCAGGATCTTGATTCTCAGGGAAAGATTAGTTTTCCACAGGTTACAGATGTTACAACAGTATATTTTTTTGCTCTATTTAACACTATTTTAAAGCAAAAATCGTACAGAATACACGTAGTTCAAACTCAAGTTGTGTGCTTTTTAAAATAAGATCCAACTTTGTGTTATTTCAGGGACAGGCTGAGTGAATCAATGTGCTTCAGGCAGCTCTACAGCTCAAGGAAAGATTTGAGTCATTTGAAACAGTTAAAAGAAATTTGAAAATCAATATGCGGCCTTCAGTGTTATTATTATGGCGGTGGCCACAAATAAATCAATGTATGTGAAACACTGAGAAGTGTAAAACTACTTTGTGTTCATTATGAAACTTTGGCAGGACAGAGGACGTCAGCTCAGTCCATCGACACATTTGCGTTCATACAAATAAACGAATCTGGCCTCTGAGGGATTCAACCTAAAATCTGGCCTAAATGCGTCTTTGGTTCATTCACACTTGAAGTTAGAGCTGCCTAGTTATGATTGGATCATGACAGACAAATGTGAACATCTCAATAAGGTCTATGTGTCAGCAAATAAATGCTTCAACGTCAAGACACAAGACTTGAGCCAAGACCCCGCACTCTCACTGCTGTCAGATGCTCAGGCAGCAGAGCTGTTCTCACATATCATAATATGTTCACTGTCAACACCAGCTGTCTATTATATATTATATAACAAGATGATAAGATACAGTGCAAATCACCCATTTCACTCCTGCTATCCTTTAAATAGCTGAGTTTAAGAACTACTGTCACACACTGGTCCGCCTCGACTCTGTGAGACACCCGTCTGTAACACTGCTCTCAGATTATGTGTCTGGATTTAGGCTACATCCAGAGGTGTAAAAAGTACTGAAATATTGTACTCAAGTAAAAGTACCTTTACTTTGATGAAATTTTACTTAAGTACAAGTAAAAGTACCCATCTAAAAATCTACTCAAGTAAAAGTAAAAAGTAGTTCATTTAAAATGTACTTTAAGTAAAAGTTACTTAGTTACTTCCAACAACTTGATGGGGGCGCTCCTATACAGTGCAAAAAAGGACAAGGGGTCTTAAATCCAATCCAAAAACAGTAAGTTTTAATTAAAGGAGAATCAAAAGAACGCGTTCATTGAACACGTTCATTTTTATGAGAACGTTGAACTGAACACAACTTAATGACAAATAATGAATTTGAACAGTGAACAGGTTCATATTATCTGAGGTATAGCACCTGAGGAGAGACGCTGTCTAAATCAAATGCTTGCACCATGTCATTGCGATCATTGTTGTGTTTGAAAAGAAATGCAGTCTTACAGGGCAAAATACCTTCTGAAAGTTGCAATTCCGTTTTTCGTAGAAATTCGTTTAAAAAAGAATATATATATATTCAATTTTCGCGCCAGGAGGGAAGCTTGCATAGAGCTCCAAATGTGCTAGGTCCAGCCCTGTGTAGTGCAGTGATTCTCAAACTGTGTGGTGCGCCCCGTGCGCGAGGAGGCATAACAGGTGGAGCACGTGACCGGGAGGGAGAAATGCGAGGCGAAACTAATATTATAGCCGAACTGATGTTTTGACATCCGCATCTCTTTAACTGCGGAGCAGTAAACAAATCGCTCTTTCGCTGGAGCCAGGGATTGGCAACCCGCGGCTCTGCAGCCGCTCTGCGGTGGCTCCCTGTGCAGTGTTGTGCATGTCGCCCATAGTTTTCGCGAACAGTGAACTTTACGATCAGTTTTCATATGATGAACGTGCACGTGAGGGAACGTCATCCACTCTATGCAGCATCTATCACGGCAGTCAGAATTGCGTTGCGCATTCAAGTGTCATTTTTTTTACTCAGTAACGGATGTAATTCCAATGTAGCGAAGTACAATACTCCAGTCAAAATCTACTTAAGTAAAAGTAAAATTACCCATTTCAAAAACTACTCAAAAAATTACAAAGTACACAAAAAAACTACTCAATTACAGTAACTTGAGTAAATGTAATTAGTTACTTTACACCTCTGGCTACATCCATACTACATGCAAAGGGTTTTCAAACTAAAATGATCTCTGTCCATAGGAGCGTTTTTGCTCTGTATCAGTTTCTATGTCATTGTTTCCAAACATCAACGTTTAACTACCCAAGAGTTTTAAAAAATAAAACAAAAATGTAGAAGTGTAGATTTAACCTTAATTACATCTACGACATATTTATTAGCTTTGCAATACCCTCTGGTGTTCGAGCAGCTGGTGCATATTTAAACAATCATATATGATAAAACTATTGAAGCATGAATGTAAGAGCCACTAAGCAACCTGCATTTGTGTGTTACTAAATATTAATGTTTGACATGTCCCTTATGTTCTAAAGTTATTCAAATTTATAGTTTTATTTTTATACAGTTAAATTATATTTTGATTTGATTTAACTGCTAATTTAAGTCTTATAGTTTCCGACAGTTGAAGATGACTTTGGCCAGTTTAGTGCACATGCGTAATAGTTATATATTATTAACCGCATGGATATCTTTAAGTGTATGAAGTCTGCTGATCAGTGGTTCGACAGTTTTTGATATTTTGAACACGAGTCAAACTGAATAATCACTCTGCAGGCTAACATTAAGTGGTCTATTGAAACATGGAACGAGGTAAAACGGCCAGTACAATGAATCAGCATCTTTAGGGGAACATTTACAAGTATTTGTATATAAATGCATATAGATAGTTCCAGGTGAGAACCACATTCAAAGCAACCAGTTATACTGCCTGACTAGTTATCCAGAACACCTATGGAGGGCCTCGCTTTCAAAAGTTTGTTTTTGTCTCGTAAATTTAGTCAATTTAGAGAATAAATCTGTCAAATTAAACAAATTAATGAATAATGGATGGGTCTACGAGGCCCCTCTGACCCCTTTCAAAAGGTGCTAAATGCTTTAGTCCGCCTGACTGACCCCTGACTTCTCTGCTGCAGCTAGAGGCAGCAGGAGCATCTGCTGTGTCTGGTCTTTCCCCCAAAAAGAGCACAATCAAGGTAACAAAAAAAGAAAAGAAAGAAATTGATCGTGTGCTTTCCACAAATTCCCTTCAAAACCTAAGTGAGCACAACTCACACAATTGGTTCAAACTTATTTCAGCAGCTGTACAGATCAGGCCACTCAGCCTCGGAGAAACTAGGTTGGAACATATTTGCATTGTATAGCATAAATTAATCAGTATCATAAATTAATCAGCATCATAACTACAATGCCATATGACAAATCTATCACCATTAGCAGAGCTACACATCATGAAAAGCACGGCACTCAGTTTCAGAAAGAGCCACAGAGAGAGGAGCAGTGTTACGTCCCCAGATGTCCCAACCAAGGATGTGAGACAAATTATGAAGTAGTATTTATTTAAGGTTAATGAAAGCAGTGAAGTGTGATGAGCCTCGAAGAGTTCTGTAACATGCTTGGTAGAGCTGTTCAAAAATATCCATACAGCTGATTATCGATGGTATCGATAGTCCCACCATTACTATCTGTTTACTATTGCTTTCAGGCCTATCTAATAGAGAGGAGTGCCCCGTGCATTCTGGGTGTTGAAGTTTGGGGCAAAAGGGAATACCACAGCCTGTTTTCTCCAGTTATGTTGCACCAGCTTTGAAGTTTTTTAATTTTTTGATTCCATAAATACATATAAAAATAAGATTTATAAATGAATAAATTAAGTTTTGTTAGAAAGCCATTCTCCCAGCAGTGAATTATTCCCTTAAATGGGACAATATGCAGTTTATTTTCGTACCATGTTAATTGCAAGTGAATTTCAATTCAGTGTATTCATTGCTCAGTGCCACTAGGTAATGCAAATATTATCCCCGAAGAATTGGAGTTAAAAATTAAGAAGTTTTTGTCCTTCTTATTTATTTTGTATCATCAATAACATTTGGTATTTGTTGTAGACTACCAAGGTGATACACAACAAGTTGTATTTTTCACATCCTCAATGCAAAATTAGGAATGGTAAAATAATGGTATGACTCACAATCTGTATAGTATTGCAACATATTGTGATATATCCAACCGTGACCCATGTATTGTGATACGTGTTGTACTCTGAGTTCATTGGCAGTTAATATGTATTGGTTTCAATGGATTCATGAAATCCTGGTCACACTGTAACATATAACCACTATACTCAGCCTCTCTGACTCACAAAGCTGCTCCAGGATTTGAGCTGCAGTCATAACAGTGATGATCAAAAAGGTCGTGCACACCTCACAGCAGGGACGTGCAGAGACATTTTGCAGGGGCTCAAGTGAGAAAAAGGGCACATCTCATAATTAGCAGCGCCACTGTACTGAGGCGCATTAGTCTGCAGGTCAACAAGTGACTCTGCTCCTCTGATATTTTCTAATCATCAGACTTATCTTTATAAATCTGCTGATTTGGCTCTTTTCATCTAGTGTTGTGCTCATAAGGATAATCATAACTCATCATGGAGCTTTTTTTTTGGATTTACAATTATAGTCAGAATTTTTATTTCAAAGTTGGTAAGCAAAATACTTAAGCTACAAATCACAGCCAACTAAATACCCCATCACCTCACTCTCCCCTTCCATCATATAAGAGAGCCTACTTTAACCTTCAGCTAACCCTCCCTAGAGCCCATGTATGTTTTGTCTGCAAGGTCTCTAAAAGAGTAATCGGAAGGGCTTATTCTAAGGTTAAAAAAATACAGCAATTCCTTGTTTGGATTATTGTTGTTTGTGATAATCCCACCCAAAAACATGATTCTGATTATTGTTTTCCATTGATGCTGATGGATCCTCCTAAATCCTACACAGTGGCCCTTTTAATGCCGCGTTCCAGACAACTTGGATGTCAGACTTTTTATTAATTTCCCTCCTCTGCTTTGTTTATGTATGCAAGGAGGCTGCACTGGTCCCAGTTAAATTTACTTATCACGAGCCAAATAACCATCTGCTTCTCACAGTCAGCCATGTTTGTCTACAGTTGACGTCGTGCCATATGCAGCATTCACTGGAACGATCGGAAGTCAGAACTCGGAAAATTTTAAGTTGGAATATCCGACTCTTGAGTTTTCTGGAACACGGAAAAAGAGGGAAATGACGTATAAAAAGTAAAATAAACTTATTATCATGAAGAATGTGCTCCTGTGAAGTGCAGCCACACACATACATGTGTTGATGCTCAAAGCAAACTCTGTCTGTGTGTGTGTGTGTGTATGTGTGTGTGTGTGTGTGTGTGTGTGTGTGTCTGTGTGTGTGTTGTGTGCATCTTACGTTTGTAGTTGATTCTGGTGATTGTGTCTCTATTGAGCATTCGGTTGAGGAAGGCGTTGTTGTTTTCAGAGAGCTGGGATATGACAGAGAAAAGAGGATATAATCACTGTTCAACACACACATATGCACTTTTTAATAGGTGTATTTGTTTGTTAATTGGTCCTTCAGCCTGTTCCACTGTACAACTGGCAGGACATGCTGACCTTAATGAATATGGAGACCACGGCGATGCCATGAGGGCTCTTAGATGCCTCAGTGTAGTTGGCGTACAGATCTTGGTTATAATGAATCAGCTGGACCTGAAAGAAAGACACAATGACACTGAGCATCACAATTTAAATAGAGCAACTCTTAGTACTGATAAATCTACAAATATTTTCATTTGTAAAAGATGAAAGAAGTGAGACTTTCTATCACATCGGACCAATTTACACACACCCCACCAAGATAATTGGCAGACATCTTTTGCTTCTTCACCTCCATAGGGGTTCCTTGTCTTTGGAAAGATTATATTATTGAAACCAGTATGATTTAAACATAGTAACCAGCATTTCATTATGCATATGCATATCATTATTTCATTCATTTTCGTAGTGACCCTGATCGTCACTCCTTAGTAGCAGAATTCTTCAGAAGTCTCCCTTCCTCAATAAGACCAACGAAATATTGAATGATTTGCTCTACCATCAGCAACCCAATAGTGATAAGCAGTCAGGATGTCGAGTTTGTTAGGTAGAATAAATACCTCAGGTGGGTGTGGCCGATACTCTTGGGAAAATGTTTTCAACCCGTTTTGATGAATCTGTCCTCACATTCTTCTTTGTCCGGGTCACCTCATACACAGAACATTTCAGGCACAACCCTGAATACTCGGCTGTACGAGGACAGGACCCTGAAAAAGGCTTGTGCTTTTCTAGATGAAACACACCATCCCTTTTTCTGTATATATAAGATGCTCCCGTCTGGCTGCAGATATATGCTGAACTCACAGCTACAGAAATCCATTTGTCTGAGCTGCCATTGGTTTAAATGTATTGAAGCCCTGCTTTTACATTTTTATGTACTTATACTTATTTTATATTGCATTGATTCTCGATCTCTTGTGTTCCTTTGAGCTTTGTGTTGATACTGCTGTCTGTACTACAAACTTCAACTGGGACCGTAGATATCCTCGATTCTTGTTCCCTGAGAATTTCAAGATTTGCTGAACCAACAAAAAACCCAGAAGGAAAAATGGATTTAAAAGATAAACATTCTTCAGAATTTGTATTCAGGAAAATGGGTAATTTATTGTCTGGCCCAGTGGACAGTGGCACTTCTTTAAAATGGGTCAACTTCTTAAAAATACTATTCCTTCTCAGGATTGCACTATTCTTTAAAATACCATCTGCTTCTTAGTTATTAGCAATACAGCTCATACAATTATACAATAAAAGTCACTATGGATACCAGCTATGTGGGTAAAGTGACCCTCAGTCTCTCCACATTGTTTGCAGATAAGTGCACTGTAGCCGTTCTTTGATGTCAGGCTTTATAGAGTCTAATTCATTTTAATGTCCTGAATAAGCTCAGAAAAGTAACTGGCCATTTCAATGCTTTCAGTGCTTTTTTTCATGTTGGTTTTTATGCACTTATTGCAATGTCTTATTAGAGTGCTTCTTATTTGTTGAGCTTCATGCTTCAGTTGTATATTTCTCAATTTGATATTGTGGTAAAAAAATGTAAGGTTCCTCATAGTGGTATAAATCCATTAACAGGCATAATAGCTGAACATAAATATAGTCGTATTTCTATCAGAGAAACTTACATTTTCCTGTCTACCAGCACTGAGCTCAAGAAAAAAGAAATAACACATAAAACTTTAACCTGGTCATGCAATTATAAATTCAGACAATGATTAGACAATGACTCAAGTTACTTTACATGAAATGACATAACAATGGCTCTTTAGAAGGAAAAGCTCTTGTTCTTTGGCTGCATCCAATGAATATTATTCCCTCAAGTGAGATAACTCTTCTGATATACTTTTCTGATATAGAACTACAAAAGCAATGTGCACAACAAGAGTATGAGGTATCTTACAAGGTCACAGCTTTGCATGCCTGTCTGGACATGTTGGATATACAAACCAAATGCAGTATTTTGATCCATGACTTGCAACACACAGAAAGGCTCAGGAAATCTTCACCCAGTACTAAACTCCACAGAGACACAGAAACATCAGATCTTCCAATTTTGTCAACCTGGTTTGAGTAGCTGTCCTGATGGATAATAAGAAGAGCTTTAAAAACCAGATTCATGACAGTTGAAAAGCACACATTTTATTGTGAGATGACTGTTAAAGAATAACTTACTGTGTCATGTCATGTGTGGTAAGTCACAGAGATGAAATAATCATGTAGTCCCTAATCCAAATAAGCTGACCAGTTGTTCTGTCTGCCACCAGCCATTATCAGCCTGTTACAGTTCATTGCTCTGTTGTTGACCTGTGTGCACACGTGTCATTTCTCCGTGTCTCTCACCTCTCCAGGAAAGCCCTGCCCATTTAGGAGATGTTCGGAACCCGTGGAGTCCTCGCTCCCAAAGTGGAGGCGGACCTCTTCCAGCCGGTAGCTGTAACCCAGCGGGCCCCCCGAGATGTTCACCAGGTGGGCTTTGTCGGGCCGCAGGGACACATGCTTCCCTGTGTTGTACATGGTGCCTCCCATCTACAGAGAAACAGGAGAGAGAGATGGAAATAAATATATGGCTGTAATTTCCCTGTGCTCCAGAAAAACTAATTCATTTGAACATTAAATTAAATAAGCAGTGTTGAGTTACTGTAATTGTCTTGTCGTAGAAATTGACTAGGATCAAATTTGATCGCTTTCAAAGTAAGTCCAGTCACGTCTCGAATATGTCAAATCTAACATCAGAAAATCCCAAATGAAATCTCAAATACTTAATTTCTCAAGCCACAAGTCAAATGAGAAGCTGACTTTGTTTCGAAGAATCATCCCCTGTTTTCAGTTACTTCCTGACACGTGAACCTTGTTGAATCTGCTCAGTTCATGTGACTCATGCCAAGCTTCACTTTGGCTTAACACACACTGTTGGCCGTCAAAGCTGTGCAGCAGCAGGCTGATCCCAAATCAGCATATTCAAATCGAAAACATGGCACAGGCATCAAACGCACCTCTTATTGAATGAAACCCAGGTTAAACAGTAACCCAGATTAGTCTGGTGTCAGACAAAAAAAAAGGGTTCTTTAACAACAGCTTGCTGCTTGGCTCCAAGGATGGTATAGAAAGACATTTTACAGCCTGTAATGGAATTTAAAACAAGTTGGTAAACACATCTCAGGATGAAGAGTTATAACTCTGGTAATCCCCTGACCAATAGCAGGTACAAATCACATTGCAATTTCTTGCAAACTGGCTAGCGTGCTAAGATAATCAGGTTAAGATGCACGATGAGCCAATCAGGTTAGCAGTCCAATACTTGAATTTAAATAAAAGCAATGCTGTTCCCAGGTATAGCCTCACAGTTCCATTAGCATTTAGCAATGTTTTTCCTTGTGTAAAGTGCCAACAAATTAACATACAAGAATTGTATAACTACTTTTCAAGACTTGAAAAGTCAGAGACGGTTTATTTCTACTGTGACAGTGCAGACAATAAACTGTCATTGTTGCTTTTGTTATCATTTTTATTTTATTTTGTCTTTATTATTTTTTATCATTTTGTATGGTAGTGTAACATATTTTTATTACAGACTCCTTTACCCTAATTCCCAGAGTGAGTCATGGTGATGTGGGAAATCCAATTGCCTCCAGCGTTTGCGGCACCATGGCTCAGTTATATAACTATACCAGTTGACAAAGTGCAGAGTTGAAACAGTAGGGTGTGTGTTGATGTATGACGAGGTTGACTTCCACTACCTTTTTAATATTTTCTATGGAGGCTTAAGTGGAACAACAGGACACTTCTGCTTTTCACTCTGCATATTGCTGTCATGTCATACTCGAGGCAATGTATGCTGTCAGCGGGGGAAATACTCGAGTGCTGTCTTGGTTTTTATTTCATGAAGGAGAAAATGAAAATGTGCATATCATATTTAACTGAATTACTATGTAATGGGCCTGGAAACCTATTTAGACTGATCCATGGACCTCTTGAATGGCTTACGCTGTCCTACTTCACACACAGCCAGCCAACCACAAAGGGAGCCCACAAGGCTGCAGCTTAATCAGCAACTCCTGCTGTGGCTGCAGCAGAAATAGTTAGCACTAATGTTAACCTTGAACTCGAATCCAAGATGAACATTCACAATAAGACTGCTTTGTCCACTTTTCTCAAATTTTTTCGGTGACTTTCAAGGTGAAGTAAAATGCGTAAGACAGGGGTAAAGGGCAGCTGTTTAGTTACCTTGGCTGTACACCATACATCATACTGGAGTCCTGGAAAGAGAGTGGGAATAAAGATCTTTCCTAGAGATTTGCCCACCAATACAGTTACACTTTACATAGTTTGTTTGTAGAATGATTCATGGAATAGGGACATCAACATTTATATAGTTGTCTAATGTTATAGGTGTTATTTACACCAGGTTAAATTTGATTCTTTGGTGATATTGTTTGAGTCAAAGAACACAAACAAAGGCTGTATGGAAGAGCACTAATAAATGGGGTAACTGGTGTTAATTGCCGGTCAGTTTTCCCAATCACTGCAGTGACGCAAGTTAAAACGATAGAAAACTTTAAAGGCATAACAATTTGCTTAAGGCTTTGTTCAATGGTTCATATGGTTAGTTAAATGCAGGGCATAATGTGGCCTGCATACACAGCTGGATTAATTAAAACAGAAGCGTATCTGTTCTGTCAGTTGCACAGAAGACTGCAGAACATGTCTGGAGCACCCCTGGCTAAGACGCAATATTGTGTTTATTATCTTTCATGTTGTAACAAGGCTTAAGCTAAGACCTAAGACTTGATGTCATGAACAGACACTAGATAAAAGTGTCCTAAAGAAAGCTACAAACACTAAACGACAAACACTAAAACTAAATCAAATGAAAGCAACCGGGGGATATGTATTCTCTTCACGTGTTTTAAATACCACAATCAGGCAATGCCTACTTTCATCAATCATTTCATAATGATGTCATCTACTATATGATTTAAAATCTTATTTACTTTTCACCCGCCCTTTGCTTTGTTCTTTCACATTCCTCTGCATTTCTAACACACATAGGACAAATAGCGCAATCCTGTTGGCGTGGATTAAAACCGCTTCTCCTATTGCTCACATGACTGCAGAGCCGCATGTTGTCACTTTCTCACAATGCCCCCTGGCAATTCACATAAACCATTTATGCACATTACCTGCATACCAACCATATTCATCATACATTTTTTATGATGTCTCTATATTCACATATTCATTAGTGCTGTTTGTATATAATAAATTAGGGGGAAAGCACTCAGCCACAGTTTAATCATGACATGCCACTGCTGGGGTGGGATGAAATTAAGCCATTACTCACATGCCTGAATTCTATTCACAGGATAATCCTTAAAGAAAACTGTTTTAATGAGGATTTAACATCTAAACAAGTGATTTCACTCCTCCTTGTGATTCAAAGACAGGATCTGCTACAAACAGCACAGAGACATATTTAATGTAGCAGGTTTCATGTAAGAACATTTTAAGATTTTTTTTCTTAAGGCTCTCTTCCTTTTTGACTTGTTTGTACAAGTGTTCTAAGTTGGATTTAGCCAACAATGCTGTAGATTGTTTGTTTCAACCTGATGAATGCCATCTGTTCGTGTGGAGTTGTGTATTTTAGAGATTAGCTGTAAAATGTTAGCTGTTCTGATTCAGCCAGAGTAATACCGACCAAGTGCACAGCAGCGACAGCAGTCATTTTAAGAAATCCCAAAAGTCCTAAATGAGAAAACATTTATACAGCTGTGTACATAGATAATATACATACATTTTGTTAGTGGTGATTTTACACTTTCACTGTTCTATCTACCGGTGTAAAGACCCTGGGGCAGCCATAGCTAAAAGACATTTAAACTGGCCCCGAATGACCTGGTTATACATCTCAGTTCCATTATTGTCTTCAACGAAGAACGCACCAAAACTTGAGAGCTGAAATGATTAACAAATTAAGTGGCAACAATGTTGTTTGTCAATTATTCCAAAAAGCAAATTAAAAACATTTACTGGTACCAGCTTTTAAAAACGTGAAGACCTTCCACTTTATATGGTTGTAAACACAAAACTAATGGGTTTCTGTCAACAAAACAAATTTGATTGTGGTAACTTAACCTTCAGGGCATTTTCAGACATTTTATAGATCAAACAGTCAAACCAATTATTCAAATGCACTGAAAATGAAAATAAAATTTGGTTGGAGCCCAACAGCCCAAACCGATTGCAACAACTTGGCGATTGGTGGAATAGGTCCTATTGCCTTTCCCTATTCCTGAAGTGCAAATGGAGCCCAATAGTGAGCTGCAGTTCTGTAGACAGAAACACTTGGTTTAGGAGAGAGGCCAGAAGAGAAAGAACAGATTACTTCAAGCTTACAGAAAGTCAACAGTAACTCAAGCAACCAACTATTTTGAAAAGAGCACCTTAGAATCCCAATCAGGTTTATTGCCGAGTCGGTTTAAACATACAAGGAATTTGCTTTGATGTGTTTACTGCTGAAGTTTAGTGCTAGTGTTTAGAACTAAACTATGTAAACAATAGAAAGAGGATTGTGCAATATGTAAAAACTAGAGGAGAATTAATTAACAATATGTCAGAACTTGAGGTGGATGGTCTACAACAGCAGACACCATGTCAGCTAAGATCAGAAATGTGACAGTTGAGGACTGAACCTGGTCTGATGCATCTGTGTTTCTGCTGAGGCTGTAGATGGTCGAGTCACAGTTTGGCATCAACAACACGTATCCATGGAGCCAACCTGCCTTGTGTCAACAGTCTGGACTGCTGGTGGTGGAGTGATGGTATGAGGACTGTGCTCTTGACAGCCTTCGGGCCCTTAATACCAATCAATAGATGTTTGTCACTGTCTATACGAGTATTGTTGCTTAGCACATTAATGCCTTAATGGCTATTATCTTTTAATGGCATTTTCCAGAAGGATATTGTCCATGTCACAAGGTAAAAGCCTTAAACTGGTTTCATGAACACAACAGTGAACACAAAAACTTCAGTGCCATTTGATATGTGGTAGAACAGGAGATCAGCAGCTTGACTGTGCAGCTGACAAATCTGCAGAAATGATGAGATGCACACACATCAACATGGAAACGGATCTCAGAGGAAGGTTTCCAACATCATTTGGAATCAATGACTTGCAGGTCTGAGGCAGAGGCCACTGATGAGCAACATAGAACTTAACAGCGCACGTGATTTTTCTCATCTTTTGACAAAACTGCATTGGATGACGGGGTTGTTGCACAGCAGCTGGGATTTGGCAATTGTGCGTGGGATCTCCCTGCACTGGATTGAGGATAACAAATCAAACATATTCCCTGTAATTGAGTACAAACAGGTTAAATCTGTTTGATGTGAAACCCCAACCAGAGTCATAGAAATCTTCAAAGCCTTCATCTGTTTTCTGTCAAACGTATAATAGAATCAAATATCTGGAGAGAGAGTGTCAAGACAGGAGGGTGAAAGGAGAGAAAGAGACAAAACATAGGCGAAGGGGAAAAAAGGTGAGAGGAAAATAACTGATATACTGGGTCATTGCAGTTCACATTGGATGAAACTATCAACTGAACACATTATTTCTTCTCCTTTCCCTGAGCGGAACAATCAGAACCATGGGTGTATTGAAGGGTTTCTCCACAAGTATTGCACTCTCAACACTTGGGGGCGGCTGTTGCTCAGGAGGTAGAGCAGGTTTTCCACTAACCAGAGGGTTGGCGGCTCAATTTCGTACCCCTCTATTCCGCATGCCTAAGTTTCCTTGGGCTTGACAGCTATGCCGGCAGTGAATTGTCCGTAGTGGAGAAAGTGCCACAACTAGATGAACTCTAAAAAGGTTTGTGTGAATGGGTGAAAAACGTTGTTCACAGCACAATAATGAAAAGTGATAATTACCTTTCAGCACAGTTTCAATGACTGTCTCTTCAAAACTTTTTGTAAACAAATAGGTTCAGACTGAACCTATTTGTTTACAAATGTTTTTTATGCAGGAGTGGAAAATGGACAGCTTCATACTGTATAGTGCTGGTATTTAAAAACTACTCTTATACATGGAAATATGATAGGTATACACAAAACCTCACAAAGGCTTCAGATATATTAAAAGTTAACTTAAAAAAGTGTAAGTTTAAGTGGGAGGTGTTTGATGTTAAAAGGGAGTTTTTCTTCCCCACTGTTTCTAATGTTATAATGTCTTCACCTTACTCTGTAAACTGAATTAAATTGAACCACTCAGAAAGTGCAATGGCCGACCTCTAAAAAGGAATCATAATTGTGTTATTTATGTAACCTTGCAAGGGAAAACAGAATGGTAAGTGATTCTGACTCGGCACAAGGGTTATCTGTGCAAATTGGTGTTTCCGTGACTGATCAGGGTGAAGGACTTTTCATCAAGTAAACAGACCACGTCCAAGAAGGAAACCATTGCTCACAAAACAGAATAAAACTGTGAGACAAAACAAGCATTGCCAAACTGTATGAAAATAAGTCTGGTGAATGTTGGCAGGAAATTAAGTGGTCAGATGAAACCAAAATAAATCTGTTGGGATCAGATGGAGTCCAACATGTTTGCTGTGGCCAGGACTAACTGTGACTATGTAGTTCCAACTGTGTAGGTGGGAGTGTGCAGATTTTTAACGCTGCATGAGTTTAAAAGGTGTGGAGATGACATGTTAATCATCTGGAGATACCCTAAATTATTTTCTGGTTAAACTCCATCTATTTATATATATTTTTCATACACACACACACACTCAAACCAAATCGTAACCCTGAAATAGCTCATTCTAAGTGGGTCAGAAAGTGAGAACTGACCATAATATCCTCACACACAAACACACAAACACTCACACACACACAATATTTGGGTCGCCAAAATTTTATTAACAACTCAGTGGGAGCATGTAGCTCCTGCTCTTCCATGGTTATCTGTGACTTGCAGTTTAGACTTAGAATCAATCGAAATATTAAATGATCTGTTAATAAATATTGGTCACATTTATATATAATAAAGGCATCAAGCCTTTAATAAAACCTTTACTAAAATGCTTGTATAAATAAATCATATTTCACCAGCGCAAAATATGTTAAATACCATGAATCCTGAGTTCATCCCAAATTATACAGTGCACACTTTTTAAATTGGGGAAATTGTGTCATGAACTTTTGTGGCAGTGAGTCTTATTATAGCCTTGAATTATCAAGTCAAGCAGCAATTTATAGAGAATGTTGCTTCCTATCTGAATCACACTCATCTCACCTGGAGGGATCTCAGAGCATCTCCAATGTTGCAATGGTACATTTCTGGATTTGGGGCACAGTTCCCTGAATGTTGGTGCTTTCCCTCATATGTGCTTTGTCCTCAGAACTGAGATATTCCCGACCTATTTGTTAATGCTTGAATCTGGCAATACCAGGCTTGTAACTGCTGAATAAAGTTGAACATTGGTGCCAGGATCACTGATGAAGAAAATCGAACATTAACCCTCAAAAAATGATTATAAATTCACATTTAGAAATATCATGAAATGCAGCAGTAACATTAAATAACCAATTTATAGTAACCTAATACAATAACCCTTTCTTCCCCACAATTCTTATTTTAATTTGGAATATATTAACAAAACTTGTAGACATTTTTTTTTCTAAGAACAATGGTCACTGCCCAAAAAAGTAATTATTATTGGATTAATTAGACGTTTTGTGATTTACAGGTACAGCATTCTGTTACTCCTTTTCTTGGGAGTACATACTGTGTAAAATACACATCATTTAATTTATTTAGTACAACCTATGCTCATTTTTGTAGTTGCTGATATTTTAATTAACAGGATGAAATTATGACGTATATAAGAAACAAAACAATAGAGAATTATATTATCATATACAGTAATATGTTTTTTGCACTTGGTGCTTATGTTTCTCTGGGTAGTCAGTGGCAATCAAATGAAAACAGATGGGAGAGAGTAGAGCTGCCTTATATAATTATTGGAATGTGATGGATTGTTATTGTTTAAATTCAGATGCTTTGATATAAGGAGAAATACCAGCCTCAAAAAACATCATAATACAACACAATAAGGAATAATTGAAAGAGGAACAGATACGGACAAAGAGAACAAATCAGGAATCAGTCAAACAATGACAAGAAGGAAAGAGACAAAGACAAATAAATAGCAGAGCTGCCCAAAGAAAAGCAGAATAATACTGAAAAACAGACAAATATGATGAAGAGAAACAGAATGAGGAAAGAGAGGTATAGGTGGGATGGACGGATATAGAAAAGGGTTCAGATGAGCTGTGGCTCCTGAGAAATGGTAAGGAAAACGAAATGCTAATATTTAAGAGGAAAAGTGATCAGTCCCACCTGGACCATGGCTGTAATAGACCACTACATAATGCATGTAACCCAAATGAGCACACAGTGAGGGCCAAGGTTTTAATTTAAGCCCTCTGCCTTGTCGGTGTCTATTAGAGACAAGCTCCCTGGCTATTCCTCTGCGGGTTTAATTATCACAATAGAGGAAAGTGAGTAGATAGTTCTGCTTTGCTAGCGCTTTCATAGCTTCATGCTGCTGGGGGCCAATCATATCCAGCAAATCCCAGCTACACACTCGGGAAAAAGAGACAAAATGCTACAGGGCTGAGCATCACTTCAAAAGATGAAAAGAACAGGGTTGTATATACTGTCATTGTGATGTTACAAAACTAGGTGCGGAAAAAACACTCAATACTTTTGGAAGTCAGCGATTGTCTGATTTGGTATTGGAAAGTGTTTCAAAATGAATGTTAGATTTGGATAATAACACCTGGAAGTGAAGCTATAATAATTTGGTCATGCCAGATTTTAATCTATAAATTACATCATAAGATCATCCAATAATAAATCTAGATTTGAATTTTCCTTTGGAAGTGGCCAGCATAGATTTAGAGGTAGAACATTGATGTATTAAGTCCAAGGTCCAGGTTTTCCCCTTGCTGATGTAAGCTACTATATGCCAAGTTTCAAAATGAATATGCTAAATTACAAATCTATTATGGAAAAACCCAAGTCAATCAAATCAAATGAAATTCCCAATCTTATTTTCTCCTCCACACATTGGATTTGTCAGTTGTCATTATAGAAGAAAGTGTATTCAAGTTGAAAGAAACTTTCAGCTATTTCACCCTCTAAGTCTATATGTAGATTCCATGTCTACATCTTGACAACTTTCAATTCACAGATTAAAGCCATTAGCTTTGGTTTTATAAGACATATATCAAAGTCTTTATTTGTTCACATAAACTATGCTGACTTTCAAAGCCAATGCAACAACCTCTTAATACAATATGGATGTTCACCATGCAATATACAGCTCCGAATCCTTCTAGGTTTGGAAAGTTGGTGCAAGTTGTGTAGATATCGATCTTTGAAAGTCTTTCATCCTCCAGAACATGAATACTGGCTTTAAAAATCAATGCGTACGTTTCCAAATTCTAATGGAAGTTCCAAATTCAGAAGACTATTAAAGGATATGGCTATTTTCTAAATCTTAAAACAAGTCAGATCCACATGTGAGATTTTAGATTTTACTTTACTGCTGCCATCATTCCCCCTGTTCATCCTAATGAACTTAATGTACTTTCAGTGCAGTGCAATGAATACAGGCTTCTTTCTTTTTGTTACCAAAGAGTCTAACTTTGGAAGCTATCCACTTGATTTGTGTAACCTTCAACCATAGTGGAGCTATGAATGTCTGCTTATTAGCTTTAAAGGATAAAACTGTTCCAGGAGTTATTCATGTCCAAAACAACCTGCTCGTCTTCAGCTAAATCCCTCATTAGACAATAAATAGCTCCACTGTGTAACTTGTGGTTATTTGTTTGTCCACATATATTTATTGGGTGACTGTGCCACTGCAATCAAACACTAACAAGCTGCTCTTTACAATTTGTAAAATTTACAATCAGGCCCTTCTTATATCTGCTCTTTCTATACAATGAGTGCATTGTGTTCTGGATTCACTGCACTCTGGGTATTCATAGCCTCGATACATTATCAAGGCCAAACAGCATCAAACTGTTGTTTTCAACACCGTTCAAATGTGAATTTGTCTCAAGGGCTTTTAGTTGAAAGTGTATAGGTCTGTAGAATATCTTCGTCCTAGGGTCATGAAGTCTCATGGGCATTTATGTATTTTACACCCATGTATTAATAACTGTTCTATGTATTGTTATTGGCCACAGTTAATAAACTCCAGGCCCTCAAACACAACCACATACTTATCCAGTGGCTAATTTAACTCTTGGAAACTTTTATGTCTCATAATATCCATCCATCCATCCGTCCATAATATCATAACAAATATACAATGCATAATATTACAGCACTGATCTTTACCTTACAAAATGTAGTGCTATATGTAGATGTCATTCCTCTTCATCCTACTATTTTTTCTTCCTAATACCTTTTCCACTCATCGATATCAAAATGTGTATGTATCAGCATGATGACCCCATATCTGCTTTAAAATATGGTCGTGGTAATCATCCTCTTTACAGACGCGCATGCTGTGGGCAGAATCGATTTCCTGTATGCAATGCAATAATGTAATTTTCGCATTGAGAGCGAGTGTAGTGCATGTCTGGTATAAAAATTGCTGCTGACGTCACAGGCGTGATGAAGGTTTGGACTGGATGACATGTGGAAAGAGTATATATTCCTCTACAGTTGAATTGGTCCATGCAAAGGAGAAAGATGTTCATTTTTAGCTTTTAGTTTTGGTCCACTTCATTGCTATTACTACACTGACAGGTAACTTATAAAGGTGATGCCATATTGCTTTATTTGTACTACATGTTGGGATTCAGAGAGGTCGTGCTTCACAAGGCATGGCTGTGGTAGTCTGCAAACAGCAGGGGTCGGGTTTGATCCCCGGCTCCTCTTGTCTATACGTTAAAGTGTCCTCGAGCAAGACACAGGTTGCCTTCCCGGCTCACACATTGTGCGTAAGCTCTGCTGCTAGAAGTGGGTGAATTAGAGATGAATTGTAATGCACTTTGTCTGTGACAAAAGAAAAGCAAATAAATATTTATTTATATTCTTTAATGTTTGTGACACCAGAGGGGAAAACGCTGATTATACATTATTTGTAGAGTCTTCTACTGAATAATGTTTGTCATAAAAAAGATCACACAGAGAAAAGATGTGTTACAAGCAATTGTAGCATCATATATGTGGACAGTTACTGTGTGTCCTGATTCAGTTTTGAAAATATGTTAAGGCAGAATGAAAAGAAATCATAATTTTAACTTTTTATAACTATTATAACTTTAATGGTAACAGTTGTTACTCCTTGAAAGCATGTTCAGTTTTCTCCCTTGGTCCGGATCAAATGACCCAACATAGGTATGAAAGTTATTTGTCTACAATCAGAAAGAAGCAGATACATGTGTCAGGCGTGTTAACATCACACTGTGTCCAACTTGCTGCTTTATGCTCAGAAGTGGCTGAGGGAGAGCATGTAATGTATGCATGTGTGTGTTTGTGTGTGTGTGTGTGTGTGTGTGTGTGTGTGTGTGTCTGTGTGTTAGTGTGTGCAAGGCAGACAGGCTGTCAAAATGATTAATTCCCTGTTTAAATGACCCCGTGTTCATCTCTGTCTACTTTCATCCACCCTTATTCGCGTCCTTCTTTTTTCGTTAACAGCCTCGTGACTTGTTCTCTACTTCACTCACTGCTTCCCTTGACCTGGTCTTCCTTTTCTATTTTCCCTCATTTTATTTCACCAGTTCCAATTTCCCATCCTTTCTTGTGACCAATGACTGGATGGTCATTGGACACAATGCTCAAGCTTCTTCTAAGTGCTTAGAAGAAGCTTGAGCATACACACACACACCAACCCCACCCCTGGTAGCATTAGTTTACATTCCATGTTAGTGAATGAGTCAAGGGCATAAACTAAATAAAAATCAGAAGGGAATGAGCTTGACTTGAGCCCCTGTTCACTTCCAGGTGTGAACAGATGCATAGGCCTTATGTAAGAATCTAAATGTTCGAGCTCCTCCACTGAGTTAATGCACTGCTTCATTTGGGTGGGCCTGCATGTTTTCATTAATGTGTGAAAACAATGATGATTACCATACAAAAAATGTATGTAAATTCATCTTGTGAACTTCTAAGCAACAGAGAAATCTGTTGCTGACAGCGGGAGCCCAAACAGCCAATCTAGTGTGAAACCGTTTCTGAGGAGAAGCACTTAGAAGAAGCTTGAGCACGAGAGAGGCTGGCCTGGATAGCACACAGGTGCACACTACATTACACTGCTCTACCAACACATACACAAAGTCAAATTTTATTTTTTGACTATTACCTGCATATACACCCACAGGCTATCTTCCATAGCTGCGCAAACACACGCTCTCACATTTGCCCTCAGTTTTTGCCGTCATTGCTCTCACACAAACACACTCTCACCACATAAATGCTTTCCCATCTCTATCCATCTCGCTCTCACCCGGCGTACTCTCTAACACACACTCGCCAGGACAGATGGCTATGCTATGTTCTCTTGCTCAGCAGATGCACAAGAGCATTAATCACGAAACAAGACTCATACAGAGGATTTAACTCATACTGCAGTTGCGCTGCTTCCTATAAAGAGAGCGGACCAGATTAATTTGTGTCTCAAGGATCACTGACAGTCAGGTCCTCTCCAATAGTGCAGACGCAGACATGCCCGACCTGACCAAAAGGAATTGGTTATTTTAGGATTAATTTGATATATGAGACAGAATACTGCAAAGTCAAGAGTTGAAGGGGAGAAAAGCAGATAAAAAGATAAAATCTTGCCAAAGCCTTATTGCTTTATATACTGCTATCAAATATTCAAGCAATGTACTTACATTGGCCTGACACAGTGCAGTAATAAGGACAAATCAAATTCACCCTGTGAAGCTCAGAAGATTAAAACATGCAGAAGTGACAGGTGCTGCCGCAGTCAAATTTATGCATACATGGTAATGAGAGACTGTTTGGTTAAAAATGGCATGTGATTAGTTCAACTCTGGCCAGTAGCCTGATCAGTTGGCACTTAGTTCCCTGGGATAGTTCTTGTGTATGATTGAGAACTGCTGTTCAGAAATGTTGGGCAGGGAAAAGTGAATGAAATGAACAGAAAGGTATTGGAGGAAAACGTGCCCGAAAATGTGGTAGATGTTTTATCTTCTGTGAGTTTATATTCAAGCATGGCTCACAGTCACAGTAAGCATAAATCTTTTAATCACCTGCTCTCCCTCTGCCCTCCACAGTAAATGTACCTGCCACCAAAACAATTTTAAAGACATTTAAAAGTGACTGTATCTTGCATAAAATGGGTAAACCATAATTTAATATTCTGATTTCATAAAATTAAGGGGTTAGGAATGAGTTTTTGAAAAGGGTTGGTACCAATGCTGCCAAGAGGCAAGGAGCGGCGTGATGAAAATACTTTTGACTTTGAAAGACCACAGCAGCTCTTCTGTTGTTTCTAAGGATCCCTGTTCAGCTTTTACCTTTTTTTCGCATTTTTAAACTATATCATTTGAACTCGATAGAAAATGTTGGACATGGATGTTGATTTTTTAGTTGTTATTCAAAACTCAGCAGTGAAAAGACTGGTTTCATGGCTCAGCATGCCACCGTCCTTCCCTCTCTCATGGAGTTCTGAGGACTGTAGCCTGGTCATTAAAATCAGTGCTCCTGAGGAGACAATCTCAATATTTTATGAGGGACCTATCGAAGTGCACTCAGAGGATCATGACAGCACAATGCCCCGCTGTGAAAATCCCTCCAATGTGAACCATGTGACAGACATGGGGGCTTGGGAGAGGCATGAAGCACATCCCTGATCTTTCTCCAGCTGTTGCTGTTTCAGCTGCTGTTAGCACTGGTGCTCTTGTCCCTGTCTATGTCCTGGGTACTGTCTATGTCCTGGGTACTGTCTATGTCCTGGGTACTGGTGAAGGTGTTAGTACAGTGATGTTGCCAATAGTCATGTTGCTGATCTAATCTCTCCCTGAAGGGTCAGTTGCACCAACTGGTCTTTGCAAAGCCAGGTCTTAACTGGTTAGTCCATTGAGACCAGTCTTTAGAACTGATTAGCACAAACCAAACTTTGGCCTAGTATTAAGAATGTATTTCAAGAGAATCTGTCTTATCTTTCCACTTGATGAATTAAATATGTGTTGTTATTATTGTAAGTAGTAAGAGCTTATTAATATAAAATGTCTCTTAACCTCTTAAGAAACGGGTGAAATTTGTGAAATTTGCCTAAAACGCCTGTTTGGGGACACCCAAATTAAATTGAAAGCTGTTCTTGAACCTTTTGGAGTACATGCATGGTCTTGGTCTCTTTTGAAAGGTAACATTCTGAACTTTCCCCCTGAACAGTCAGAATCACTCTAAGTACTACTGGCATTGAGTAATTGAAGTTGGCACACAGTGGAGTAGAAGTTTTTTATTTCCGCCTGAATATTTTTAATAAACAGATGCCTGCTGATGACTCTAGCTGGGACTTATGAGCTGGAAAACACAATGGGACCCTAGAATGGAGCCTTGACTAGCCCAAGTTCAAATTTGATAACAATACCACAGAAAATGAAATGAAAATGAGATTTTTTCCTAAGGCCATGTCTAGGCGTTTTCCACAAAGGCCATTTGGAGACTCCAACGGACCCTTTGTAACCATGGTAACCAACCAGGCTGAAAAGGCTAATTTTACACTTAAAATCATACTTTTATATAAAGGAGACAAAACCAGTCATATGGTTTAAAATGTATACAAATAAACATCTTTCATATATTTTAGCAACATGTAGCAGTCACGGCGGGGACGAAACACCGACGCACGGCGCTCTGGCACCAGCTGGAAGCTGTTGCGCAGTCATTTGCATGGAGCCTCTGTGTTATTTTCCCGTGTACCGTCACATTTCCATGATGGAAATTTCATTGGCTAAACGATACGCCAGTCATCATAACAATCTGTAGCAATTGGCTCAGTCTATACACGTCAGAAGAGGGGCAGGCTCTGTGCGTCAACGAGGGGCATCGTTGGCTCTTGTATGCTGTGGACAGCCCATGCCCGCCCAGTCCTGCTCCTATAGGGTCAAGTTTAGATTGACAGCTCACTTAACCCAATAGGAGCTGCTAGCTACCGTTTGGAGGGCTTTGTTTATATGCACACATAGTTAGATTGAGAGTACAACACAGAGGCGCGCTGCGGAGCAGAGAGCAGCTCCGTGTAAACAGCAGACTGTGGCTATTCTTTGATGAAATAGTGTGTTATGGAGTGATTATATTAGTGGATTGGATCGTCTGGACCTTTGGCGATGTACCAATACCGTTTTTGTTGGAGTTTTATCGATCTGTGGATTAATATGATGATTCTCCGGTAAGTGGCGACAACTTTTTTCAAATTTCTTGTCAGACTAACGCTGAACTTAGACGTTGATTGTACCGGCTGTGGGGATCGTATCTTGAAATGGTTTACATCAGTGGAATCAGAAGAATCTTAGCTTTCTAACGATATGTTGTATTATCATCTAGCTGTACGAAACAGTTCTTTAAATAAAAATGTTTGACGCTGATCGATAAAAAAACACACCTGGTGGGCTTTAATATATACGCCATCTCCCGCACAGCGAGAGAGAGAGAGCATTGCAAGACATTTTTTGCTCCTGACCAGGAGTAATATTTAGAAGGCTTCAGCCCAGAATGCACAACAGAGGTTGGAACGACAAGTTACGATTCGACTTAGCTTAAGACCAGGCATACAAAATAGTTAAATAGAAGATGACATTAGAAATGTCAGAGTAAAGGTTACAGTGTCAATTTTTGGAAGCAATAAAAGACAGTGACAAAAAGGAAAGTCCTCAGCCTTGTTTTGATAGAACAGGGTCGTTCTTAGTCATTCAATATTTAGTTTTAAGCAGGCCTGTCCCAGATGACCCGTGGAGTCTGGAGTTTAGCCCTAAACCATTCAGTGCTTTATAAATCAAAAGCAGTATTTTAAAATGAATTCTTGGACCAATCAGGAGCCAGTGTAAAGATCTGAGGGCTGGAGTGATGTGATCCACTTTCATGGTGTTAGTGAGGACTCGAAGAGCAGTGTTTTAAATCACCTTCAGCTGTCTAATCAATTCCTTATAGACCTGTAAAGAAACCATTACACTTTTAAAGTTGAAGATGAACACAAGTTTTTTCTAAATCCTACTGAAACGTAAATCCTTTAATCCTCCATATGTTCTTATGTTGATAGACAGAAAAAAAAATCAGGTCTGATGCCATAACTACACCTACCTTTCTGAGTTTGTGGTTTTTAACTTTACAAACTTGAAACTGAGTGCGGATTTTTGATCATCCTTTTTTGTCTCCAATAACCTCAGTATTATCTCTGTTTAACTGAATAGAATTGGCACATTGAATTAATTAGTTCAATGCAGTAGCTTAGATATTGTTTGGGATTTGAGTTCCCTGTTGATAAGGCTATTTAAATGTTTGTGTCATCTACATAATTCTGGAAACATATTTTGTTATTTTCCATAAACTGAGTCTGTGGGAGCCCGTAGATGTTGAGCAGAAGAGGCCCCACAATGGAGCCCTGGGGAACCCTGCATGTTATTTTGGTCCGTTTGGATGTGCATTTACATTACACACAAAGTAGTTCCTGTCCTTCGAGTATGATTAAAACCCGTTCGGTGCTGTGCCAGAAAGTCCTACCCCACTCTTCCAGACGGTCTAATAATACATTGAGGCTGACAAATATCAAGACTGAGATTCTTCCTGTGTCTGTAATGTCATTTGAGACACAACACAGTAGTTTAGTGTCAAGAAGTTGTTCAGCAGTTGAAACAAAAATACCATCAGCAATTGTACTTCCATTGATTGATTGTAGTTCAAAATGGGAAGACCTGATGCAGGCCCATAATTGTTCTTTAGCGATGTGTCTAGATTATTCTTTTTTAAGAGCTGCTTGACGACGGCAGCTTGCAGGTCCACTGGGAGCACAAATGAGAGGAAGAGACATGTTGAAAATTTGTAGAAGATCTAAGGCCATGCATTTAGAATCCGTTTTTTTAAAAGGCCTGTTTGCTTTTGGAGTCTTACGGATCACTCTTCTACTTTTCAACCCTCTTCTTTCTGTTATAACCAGTGTGGTATTTCAGATATTTTCCTCTTCACCTTCATGTGTGCAAAAGCATTACTATTTATAATTTATAATGAAGTTATTCATTGACTGAGATACAAGAGAGAGCATGGAATCTTTCAGCTTTTTAGCCATATATTGTTCTCAAGTAAGGAATCTCAAAGAAAAGACAGGAATGAACAGAGAGAGCAACATCTACTTGTTCAGACCCTTGGAGGTCACTAAGTCTAGAGAGTTCCCTTTGTTTGTGAGCTCCATCACGTGTAGGACTCCAAGGTACCAATGAAGAATCAATAGTTTTTTCTGAATAAAATACAAATGGCAACAGTAGATCATAAGAACTGCCATTTTTTTAAAGTTGAAATTGACCACGTAAACAGTAAACAGTTAAAAGTACACTTGACTTAAATATATAAATACAAATTCAATTCAAACTATAATAAAGTTGCTTATAAGATCACTTCAGTCTAAGTCTTCAGGCTCAATTCGGCACATCCTATCGAAAACTCTGATGCAGCACCATCGGCATTGAAAGGCATTTCAAGGAAAAAAACTGAACACTGAAAAACCGCAAACAAAGTGACGCTTCAAGGATTAAAGAGCTGAAGTGGCGGCTGCTGATTAATTGTGTCCTGCTGCCTTCACATGCAGGGATTTAATGACCTGAAGGAGAAGCGTTCCATACACTATAAAGCAGCTGTGGACAACAGATATAGTCAGAAAGAATCGATCAAATGCTTCATAAATAAATGCAAACCACTTAGATGCTTAAAACACATTAAATCGTATATTTTTATGCTGATTTATACACATTGGTACCAGGAGATTAATTAAATTCTTAATTATATTTCAAGCATGAAATATGTTTGACAGTTTTTATACATTTGTTCAAAGAATTTCGGTTGCTCTGGTTGATAAAATCACTGAGGTAATGAAAGAGCTCTAGGACCGGAATTGATTCTGAGACAACTTAACCCAGCAGAGTGTTGATGCACAGGTCCACCCACTACCAGCACGTTCAGTACATTATACATACCTGCCTGAAATAAGCTGTAATTAAAGTCCACCTTCAAATACAAATACGCAACTGCATCAGAGGGTGCAAATCCTCTTAGGCCCTGGCTGTCAATATTCTGGATACCAAACTATGAAGTAACCTTCGTCTATCAGCACCCAGACAGTAGCATCCTCTTCCTCTTTGCTCTGTCATGATTAAAGCTTGAGGAGTGCCACTTCAGCCTCTGCCTGAAGTGGCACTCCTATTTTTTAGAATTCCTCTAGTCTCTTGTTCTTCACAGAAGCAACAGATGGGTGATGCAGGAAGAAAAAATATAGGTTAGGTTATCATTGATTAGATTTACTTTCTACTTGTTAAGGTAAAGTCCACCCGCTTAACAAGACTTCTCTGGTCCCAGCAGCAGTTGACAGCCCTGTGTTTAGTCCCACCAATCTGCTGCTCCACTCCTCTCCTGACTGCTGGGAGAGGGGAGCTGATAAACACCTCAGAGTTCACAGAGCTGACTGTGTTCAGCAGATCAGTAAATTCCTGTTTCAGCATTTCCGATTCCTGCGTCACATCATCTTTTTTCACTGTGTGCAGGGTGATGGTTTTCACAGATGGATTTGCAGCCACAGTATTCAGAACGCTTCCCGTTCATTCCAGAGACCTTATCTTTGTGGAAGCAGTATTTTGCCATTTTACTGGATTTACTCAGTCAGGTTGCATAGGATGGAGATCCCGGCTCCTGCAATAGTGGAGTAAGTGGGTTTCCTAGCTGTGCACTTATTCTGGGAAGTTTGTTGCTAGCTGTCTCTTTCGCAGCAGGCCACAGCGATTTCCAAGTCTGTACAGAAGCTGTAGACAATGATAATTTGGACCAGCCTGTCACATCACAAATCTCAGGGTGCTGGGCTCAGCTCGTTACTCCTCCTCCCATAGTCCATAGTAGTTATTTACTTTCGCCCCAAGGGACTTCCACAGAGGATTGACTGAGTTATTGTCTGACACACGGCCTTCATGTTTCTTGGCAGTCTTGTTGGTGCAAATAAAAAATGTGTTAGCATGCTCCTGTCCAATGTTCTGAGTCCAAGTGCTGTCATTCCCAAACAAGCCATTTGCATCCACATTCACTTCTAACTGGTGAATTGTGCTTTCTAGCCCTGCAATCTTCGGTAGAAGTTTGTCACAGTGATCCCTGAAGAGGGGGGGGCATTTGCAGCTTCTGAGGTTTTGCGAGGTGCCATGAATCCAGAGGCGTTTGCTGTCGGTGGGCCATGCTCATGCATTGCTGAGGAGGCGATAACATTTTTTCAAATATGGCAACAGCCTACGATACCAGCATTAATTTGAGTTGCAATGATTTATCAGTATCCAGGTGTGGCTGCTTATATTTTCTCAGAGCCGAAAAGCAAAATTGTGCAAGCAGAAGCAAGAGCAAGCTCGAAAACATCTGCACTATAAGATAGCAGGAAGTAAAAGCCTCCGAAGTGAGAGCAGATATCAACAATCTATCTATTTTGACAGATGTGCACTTAACTTCCGCTTTAGACAAAGTAGATCACAAGATTCTTTTAGACACACAAACCTACCTAAACCCAGCAGAGGATCATTTGATATCTTCAGATGGCAGCTGCAGTAATTCACACTCTCCGGCATTGACTCGTCTATGAGTTTCTTTAAATAATTGAAGACTGAGTTATTGTAATTGGCACACAGGTGAGCAGAGACCTTTTCTGCACACTTTGATAGCTGGCACCACAAAACGTCAAAAGTAAAATAATGGGTGTTATTCTTGATTTTGAGTTTAATTAGTATTCACACAGACACAAGATTACCAAGGTTGTCTTTTATCCCCTAAGAATTATTGCTTGTTGGACCATGTACCTTACAATAGAAGATGCGAAAACGTGGATTTGTGCTTTTGTTTTTTCTCACATGAATTATTCAGGTATCTTATACAGACTTCAGCAACCAGGGTTTTAACAAGAACCGGGAAATTAGATCACATTTCTCCTGTTTTAGCACCATTACACTGGCTGACTATCTCTGTGAGATTTGAAAATTCTTTCACTTGTTTATGGGGCTCGTGATGGTTGAGCACCTTCGTGCATTTCTGATTGCTTTTGTGAGTGTGTTCCAAACTATTCTCTCTGGTCATGTAGTGCAGTCTTGTTAAATATTACAAAAATGTACTAAAAAAAGGATGGCGGTGCAGACTTCTGTTTTTATGCACCGAAGATTTGAAATAAACTCGGACCACTAATTAGAAAAGCGGCGGAGGGCTGATTGTCACGATCTTAGTTTGAATTCATTGTATTTTTAAATAAACTTTGCTTTGTTTATATCAGATAAATTTTTTTGTATAATTTATACTTTAATGCTTCTTACTGTTTTATTTTTTAGCAGAAATTAATGCATAAAAGGAGATATAAAGATAAAGTTTATAATCAAAACTATAATATATTCTTATTCTGCGGATATTTGCAATATCCATTGGCTGGCAGCCACTGAAAGAAATGTATTCATGGGTTGATTACAGGCAGTGAAGTGATGACAGGAAATGTGCAACTAAGCCTCAGCTGGACTCTAACTGGAGATGTTGCTGTTCCTGCTCTGTGTCTTAAGGAACGCCCCAGGAGCATTGGTGGTATCTACCAGTCCTTGAAACGCTGTTCATCCATTACTAACCTTGCTTATTCATGTATTTACTACAAGCACTTGCAAAACTAAATCTCTGGTGGGGCCTTGTGGTAAGATAAGTGAGCAATAATGTTTAAACAGTACACTAGGAGCGTATGAATAATCATTGTATAAAACTCACATGTTTATTAATCATCTAGCATCATTATAGAAAATGTATAATACGTCTATGTTAAAGAAATAGTTCAAATTTACAACAAGTTTTCTGCCTAAAAGTTCAGACGCACTCACCCCTCCATTGGTATAGTGCTGAAAATACGAATTTTTCTGTGAACTATCCCTTTAAAGACCTTTTATATCTTCAGCTGTTTTCAGATATAAACTCTCGTAAGTGTCCTGCGTTTCTCTTTCCCTTATGAACACTGCAGCAGGAGACTGCTCGGGTCAGATCAGCTCCCAACAACAGGAAAATGTCAGGTAAAGTCAAGCGAGGTGTGTTTTTCTGCAGGAGGCAGAACATGACGTATGAATTCCCCTTTTTTTCCCTTCTCCCCCGTTTTAATTTCTTCTCACACCTACATGCACAAGAATCACAAACAACCATAAAATCTCTGCATAACAAATAAGGCCAACACACCAGTCTCGCCTGTATTCTTAACACATTGTTTGTAATCAGTTTTTGTATATCTTCTTGTTTCACAACTGAAATAAATAGAGAAATTAATTAACTTGGAGAGATCACGTTGTTTTCTTTCTAGCACAGACACTGGAATCAGTTCTTATCGCCAAAAGCTCTTGGATCGTGTTTTCTTAACTTTTTCTGCATCTTCTACATTTTATGCACCTCTTTTTAATCCTGAGATATTTTTATTCTTTTTTGATTTATTATCATGCATGCTCAAAACTTCATTGACACACGCAAAAGCTCAGTAGGAATTTTCTGGGCCTTTTGCTTCTGTAGTCTGGAAGGAAAATAGGTGCCATGTATTGCACTTCTGTCCGTCCTGGGAGAGGGATCCCTCACATGTGGCTCTCTCTGAGGTTTCTACGTATTTTTACCCTGTTAAAAGGGTTTTTAGTAGTTTTTCCTTACTTAAGGACAGAGGATGTCACACCCTGTTAAAGCCCTATTGTAATTTGTGGATATGGGCTATACAAATAAAATTTGATTGATAGATTGATAGTCTCACAAAGGCTTACTTGGACATTTTAGAAAAAGTTCCAGAAAATACCTTGAGTGAGTGACTTTCCCATGAACAGAGCCCCTGCAGAAGATTCTTGTTCTTGTCTAGACTTCAGTTCATGTCTTAAAAAGCTATTTCAGAAAACTCAAAATTCCTATGATGTAAGCCGAAGATTCAAATGAGATTATTTGCAGAAAATGAATCATACACAGCACAACTAACTGCTAAAAAAGAAGATGCAACTACGTACATGGATTCACAGTTCATCAAGCAGTTCTGAGAAAATCCTACTTTCCCATAATACAGCTGGCCTGGCTGTCACAAAACAACTGAAAATACTGAGCCGCTGTTAAATAACGGAGCACACAGCCTGCAATAAAACATCTGTGTAAAACCATCCCACCGGACAGGTCCAGTTAAGCCGAGCGAGGTAAGCAGCATAGATTGTGGATTTGATGCTGAGCAGGATTAAGCCCCCCTCCAACCCCACCCCCCCCCCTGGAGCCTGACTGTGAACACAGCACTCGGTCTTAAAACCATTTTGGGCAGGAACTCCCGGGGAATGGAAAGGAACTAAGAGTTTTTTACAGCACAGAGTCACAGGCTGATCATGTTTCAATCCCTGGTCCAAGCACAGAGCGGAACACGTTACATCATTACAACACCGCATTTTATTAAAGAATCTGCTGCTAATGCAAACTGCTGGTGACGAGCCTGTGACTGCTGCTGTTTCATCCAGTCTTAGACAGTAACTCAGTTAATTTACTTTAACTATTACACTTAAGTACAATGCGCTGATACTTGTGCCTCATAAGGACTCTGAGTTTATTAATTTTATTATTATTTATTTAGACTTTTGTGTGTAAAATACACTACCACTACACAATTAATATATGTACAACATGGATCTAGTTTGAAAGTAATATAATACTGATACTGATATACACCATTGTGTATTCAAGTTCTTATACTTGTTATTATTGAATCATTTAAATATATATATATATATATATACTTTTACTTTTGGGCCACAGAGGCAGAAACAAGCTGTAGAATTCTAAAGTCTGTCACTGTGAGTAAGACTTTTCCTCCCATTATCTGAAATACAGTGCTATGAAAAAGTATTTGCCCCCTTCCGAGTTTCTTAGTTTTTTGCATATTTGTCACACTTAAATGTTTCAGAGCATCAAACTAATTTTAATATTAGACAAAGATAACCCAAGTAAATACAAAATGCAGTTTTTAAATGATAATTTCATTTATTAAGGGAAAAAAGCTATCCAAACCTATCTGGCCCTATGTGAAAAAGTATTTGCCCCCCTTGATAAATCCTGAATAAACTGTGATAAACCACATTTTTTGGGAAAGCTGAGTTCAATGTCACTAGCCACACCCATGCCTGATTACTGCCAGACCTTTTTAATCTAGAAATCACTTAAATAGAAGCTGTCTGACAAAGTGAAATAGACTAAAATATCTAAAAAAACAATGCCGCGATCTAAAGAAATTCAAAAACAGATGAGAAACAATGTTATTGACATGTAGCAGTCTGGAAAGGGTTACAAAGCCATTTCTAAGGCTTTGGGACTTCAGCGAACCACGGTGAGAGCCATTATCCACATATGGAGAAGACTTGGAACAGTGGTGAACCTTCCCAGGAGTGGCCGGCCTACCAAAATAACTCCAATAGCACATCAACGACTCATCCAGGAGGTCATAAAAGAGCCCAGAACAACATCTAAGGAACTGCAGGCCTCACTTGCTTCAGTTAAGGTCAGTGTTCATGATTCAACAATAAGAAAGAGACTGAGCAAAAATGGCATCCATGGGAGAGTTCCAAGGCGAAAGCCACTGTTGACCAAAAAGAACACAAAGGCTCGTCTCACATTTGCCAAAAAACATCTTGTTGATCCCTAAGACTTTTGGGCAAATATTCTGTGGACTGATCAAAAAAAAGTTAATTTTTTTGGAAGGGTTGGGTCCTCTTACGTCTGGCGTAAAACTAACACAGCATTTCATAAAAACAACATCATACCAAAAGTTAAACATGGTGGTGGTAATGTGATGTTCTGGGGCTGACTTGCAGCTTCAGGACCTGGATGACTTGCGATAATTGATGGAACCATGAATTCTGTTCTTTAACAGAAAATCCTGAAGGAGAATGTCCGGCCATCAGTTTGTGACATCAAGCTCAAGCGCACTTGGGTTATGAAGCAGGACAATGATCCGAAATACACAAGCAAGTCAACATCTGAATGGCTCAAAATAAACAAAATGAAGGTTTTGGAGTGGCCTAGTCAAAGTCCAGACTTAAATCGGATTGAGATGCTGTGGCATGAACTTAAACAAGCCATTTATGCTCGAATACCATCCAATGTTGCTGAATTAAAAGAATTCTGCAAAGAAGAGTGGGCCAAAATTCCTCCACAGCGATGTGAGAGACTCATTGGCAGTTATCGCAAACATCTGATTGCAGTTGTTGCCGCCAAGGGTAGAACAACCAGTTATTAGGCTTAGGGGGCAAATACTTTTTCACAGAGGGCCAAGTAGGTTTGGATAGACTTTTACACTTATTAAATGAAATCATCATTTAAAAACTGCATTTTGTATTTACTCGGGCTACCTTTGTCTAATATACAAATTTGTGTGATGATCTGAATCATTTAAGTGTGACAAAAATGCAAAAAAATAAAAAATCAGGAAGGGGGCAAATACTTTTTCACAGCACTGTATATAATCATGGTTCTATGGTGACAAACAACATTAATACATTTTCAGCTTTACCTTCTGTGTAAACTTTAATGAAGCTTTCAGTTGATGGAGCCTAAGTAATGACTTTGACATTTCACTGTCAAAATACTCCTGAAAATTTGTGTCGCTAACAACACAGCCGCCAGTGTTTAAATGAAATGAAAAATTACTATTTCAAGTCTTCAGATTAAAAGTTTGATCATTGCTCTTGGCAAAGAACAACTTGCTGCTCTGCTATTAAATGTTCTCCTCAAAATAAGTTTAGGGTTGTCATGATAATAATTGTACATATATTTCTAGCTGTCCAGAAGCAGTTGAATGTGTGAATTACCAATCTTGAAGCTTTTTTACTTTAGAACTCCTTCACCAGGGAGAAGGTTCTATCCGAGAAATGCAGCATCTAAGTGATTGATACACTGAGTCAAATTTGACATGAGAAATAATGAATTAAACCTGTGAAGGACTGAACTCACAGACTGTTGATAAAGATGGGCAACAAATCTCCACTTCTTCCCACTATCAAGAAATGAAGCTCAAATATCTCAGATATGAACAGTGCCATCTTGGGCATTTGGATCCCGACTCTGCACAGTATCGATCAGGGGATGGAGCCACGGTAGCGAGGTCCTGCCGATACACCAATCGAAAATCACTCTCAGCTGTCAATCAAAACGTTTTACCTTTTCATAGCATAATAACTAATTAAAACCTAAATGGACACTTGATCATACACCAGTGTGATAAGAGCTACCAAACATGACACAATCTATTTTTGAGAAAAATCAATCTGATGTGTACTTGACTTTTTAAATCAGTCCATGTTGTATCCACTAACATGGAGGAGGCGGGGTTAATGACATACACTGCAGCCAGACAACTGAGTTGATCGAAACACTATCTCCTCAGTTTTGTGAGGCCGTCATGTCGACCATCTTTATATACAGTCTAAGGTTCAAACAGAGAAAATGTAGTAAGTCCAACATATTATATTAAGGCGTGCAACATCGTCAATAAGCATTACAGTGTGTATAGAACACCCCTTTAAGTAATTCACAGGTTAATGGCATTCGAAGTGGACATCATCCAGCTAATTAAAAACTCCATTCACGGTTCTGAACTGCCTCACACTCTAAATATCTTCTTCATTGTCTACATCAAACGTCTGTCTGACTGAATGTGTCGAGCCTAAGGCTTTGGCTGCCCTTTCCTGAAGGGAGAGAGGAAACATACTTTATGTAATATTATATCAAGGCACCAGAACATATGACTGACTACTAAAAATAAACCCTACATGTGCCTGGTAGCTTTACTCCTACAGTAACAAGTTTATGGTGAGCAGCACTGCAACAGAACTGATCCTCACTTCATCATCACAACCATATAGTAGTATGGTAATAATGAAAGACGCTCTTTACTTTATATGTATATTTATAGCAATAACGACTATTCATTATAATTCATATTCTGGTATCTGCATATGTCCTACATTGTCTTCTTCTTACTGTTTGAATAATGTTTGAGGAATTATTCATTGTCTGAACCATTATTTGCTTAGCTATTAATATTTCATCTGAACATGCAACAGTGATTGAAATTAAGCGATATATTAGAAGTCTTCTGCTAATTGAAACTGTGACTGTTGAGCCAGTGTAGCATAGACTTTGCTTCACAGGTCGTGCATTTATTTTACTTTTGAACTGCAATTGTGGTATTAAATAAATTCAAAAAATGAATGTATCTAAATACCAACATAATTTTCAACTTATGTACATGTGTCATCTCCATTCTGAGAAAAAATTGATGACATCACTATGACAACCTCACCAAAGTTTTTGTTTTGTATGTGGTGCTGTTTTACACCTGGTGTCAAGTAAACTCGCGGTGACTTTCGTTTTTGTTGAAACATTTTAGTTATTTACATGCGTTATCCTGTTGTAGTTGTAGGTGAGGACAAACAGAGTAATTACACTCCTTATAGAACAACTGTACTGAAAAGTGCCCACTCCTTGTGGTAAATGACAACGCCTATCCACTCATCCACTCAGCCTCTTATCTGAGGTTTATTATGAAAAGCAGTCACATTCAATCCTGCAAGTTCTAAAATAAAGTATCAAGTCTCTGTCCGCACCAAGACTAGAGAGGTGTTCTGCAGAAAAGGTATTTATTCATTTTAAATCAAGACATATTGGGGCCACAGAACTTTAAATCTAACTTAAGTGCAAGCATTAACTTCCACTTGGTCCTCTCTATTGTTACATGTGAATGCCAAACGTCTACTATTTCATTGAAACTAGTGCTTAACACAGTCTGACAGACCATAAAGAAACCCAGATGGAACATTAGCCTCATCCACGACCTCTTCAGAAGGTGATATCCCTGTAATTCCCTCGAGACTGGCTCATTGAGATGAGGGCTAAGAAGTGCCAAGGGGTGAGCTCCATGTTATTCCCCGAGAGATAGCAGTGTCAGCCACTAATCATGGCTGCCGCGGCACTCTGTGGTTCAGACGAGGACGGTTTGAGATCAGATCAGAGCCATCAGAAGCTCAGCCCTGCTAATCCAGGCCACTGTGGAATGTAGGTTGCCTGTGCGAATGAAAAATCTGGATTATTGAAAAACTGTGCCGGAGCTCATTTGAAATACATTTGGATGGAATTTCTGTTAATATGCATACAAATGAGCACAAATGATATTTAATTGTATTTGTAATTAATTATTGTGTGTGTGTGTGTGTGTTTGTGTACGTGTGTGTGGTTGTGTGGTCGTGTGTATGTGGGTGGGTGGGTGTGGCTGTGTGTGTGTATGCGTTTGAGAGACAGAGACATAGAGAGATAGAGGGAGAGGGAGAGATAGAGAAAATTAAATTTACATTTAAAATAACAGCTCCTATTGACATATTAATAGTTTAATAAATTTAAGTCATAGATAAAATAAATAAATAAATATTAAAACTTCTGATTGGGCTTTGCCCCTACTCATAAAACCTTGTTTCATGGTGCAGGATTTGCACCTGAGAGACATCATGAGACCCAACCTGGTTTAGGTACGAATCGCTGATGTACGAAATTAAGAGAATACAAATATGTCTCAAAGAAAACTACAGTTTTACAGTTTGGGGTGTTATTATTGCACGCCCTGCCACTGTGCCTTAATTTATTAAAATAAATGCTAAGGTCCTAAATTGCAATGACATCAATTCATCAATGTGAAATCTGGGATGTGTTATACCAAAAAAAATACCCAAAACAAAAAACCGAAACTTGAGAGCCAAGCTCACAGAGCCTGATACTTTTGGATATTAACAGTTAACGCAATGTTTAATCAGCCCACATGTCAGGTGAATGCATCATTAATAGCATTTGAGAACAGTGAGCGATTTTCCAAAAACAAGGCATGTTGTCATTACTCTCTGTTAATCACCTAAATATGATGGATATTCATTATAATAACAATGGATCAAATGAATAATGAAAAAGTGGAGCCTCAGCTCTACAGGGCTTTACATCATTTTGAGCTCAGAGAGTTTGTTATTCTGCAGATCGAAGTGTCAGAGTCGAAAAATCCTGCTCAGCATCAACCAGCAGACAGACTTTTGAAAACCCGAACCCCAAACCTTTTTAGCGGACCCGATCCATTAACCTCAACTATCTCCAAGTCAACTCTGAACCCACCTGGATCTGATAACATATGACGTGCAACGCACCCCATCTGTGATTCAACACACATGCTACACACAGTCACCCAAATCAGATGGGTTATGGTCTCATTGTCCTCCCATTTCGGTGGCTGATTTCTGTTCTTAGACAAATTAAAAAATATCTGAATATTTACAGCGCCTGTGCTCAACTGTGTGTGTGTGTGTGTGTTTCTCCAGCAATGACGGACCTATGCTTGCGCTAATCAAGACTTAATACTTTTGTCACTTTTTACAAGCAGCAAAGCCACTGGGAACATTTTCACCGCTTACTTTGTGACAGTTATCTGAGGGGAGATGAAGGAGTCCAAGTGGAGTCATAGGCCTTCACAATAAAAACAAATCCTTGTGGCTGCAGTGGCTTCATATGAGCTGATTTTGAAGTTAAAAATACTGCACATCATTTGAAGTTCTCCTAAGAAAAGCCTACATCACTTCTTCCCAGCCACCAACTGTCATTTCAGTATCTGGTCAGGGTTGATTGAGTGAGATCTGTGACGTTAGATTTCCGTGAGCCAGGAGAGCCGCAGAACATCCAACATTTTAATTCTCTTATAACAGCAAATCCTCATCATGCTCGTCGGTCGACTCTCTGCTTGTCATGTGATGAGACTCTGCTTCTCTGTGATGTGACTTTACCGTAGAACATGACTATCTGACCCGATCTGACGGGATGCAAATGGGTCAGGCTGGGTTGGAAAAGAAAAATCAAATACTATCTCTAACAAATACAATAAATAGCAGTACTAATAATTAGTACACACAAATGAATCAAACAAGATGTGTGTCTATAAAAAATGAAACAGCAATATAATGTCCCTAGACAGGATGCAACACCAGTTACACTTACAAGGGTTTAATTAAACCTCTGGTTTTGAATCCTTATTTTTTACCCTGTCTTGTTAGAAAGTTTGTCTTTTTTTAACATGCTCACCTGTGCCCTAATTATTCACTCCAGAGTGTTACTGTCACACTTAGCCAGATCCTCAGCCACACTGTCTCCTGGACCTTTACCTGAAAGCACTTCTGTGTTTTTGTGATATTTAAATTATAACTTATCTGTGTATTTTGTGTTTTGTTTTTAGGAAACAGAACAGAACCTGAGATATGATCAGTATATTTATACTAAGAGTACATGAGGATATTTATATTTTGAACCTAAATCTGAATTCCATTTATATCGCAATAAAACTGTCCAATTCCAAGGCCACATCTTCAACCAATCAACCAATCAACCAATCAACCAATCAATCAATCAAATTTAAATTGTATAGACCATATTTCCAAATTACAATTTGTCTCATAAGGGTTAACAAGGTGTATATATTCTGCCCTTAACCCCCAAAAAAGGATGAGGGAAAACTACATAAAAAAACTCTCAGGTAGAGTCACATGTGAGGGATCCCTCTCCCAGGATGGACTGAAGTGCAATATAAATGTCACGTGTAACAGAGCACAGCAGTTAAATTACTGTGTCTGTCATAAATAGAGTGTCTTAATGTTTGAAGTATCTATACAGAGGAAAATGTCTGACAGAAATGAAACGAGCAGTAGTGAATATTATAGAGGTATTTCCAGTAATGGTAGTACATGTGAGTAGGCGTATTGTATACCTCAGCACTTGTCAGTGAAACTATATCTCTCCATGTTGTCGATCTTGTTGGGCTGCAATCAATCAATCAATCAAATTTTATTTGTATAGCCCATATTCACAAATTACATTCATCTCATAGGGCTTTAACAGGGTGTGGCATCCTCTGTCCTTAACCCTCAGCAAGAGTGAGGAAAAACTACTAAAAACCATTTTAACAGGTAAAAATAAGTAGAAACCTCAGAGAGAGCCACATGTGAGGGATCCCTCTCCCAGGACGGACAGAAGTGCAATAGATGCCACGTGTAAAAACATTCATCATTAAAGTCTTTAGTCATGCAGTTCAGCTCTCCAATGAAAAAAATACCTCTGAGAGATTTCATTCCATCTAAATGTGGCCAAGAACTAAAATACACTACCAATCCTAAAAATTAATTTTGGATGCAGTGTGTTTTAACGGTGATTCAGGGTGCTTTAGAAAGGATTTTTCCAGTAAAGATTAACTGTGATTGCTGCGTAGAGGGCTATGATTCTAATACCTCCTGAGCCTAGCCCAGTCAAATGCAGCTAGGAATTGTAAAGCCTTCGGATGTGGATGGAAAGCTCATAGTCTTTGTCAGACAGAATCTTCTCTGTGTCTTGATTTAGATAATGTGTCTTGTTCGACTCCTCGTCTGTGATGAATTAAAGCCCGGCACTGTCAGAGACAGACAGTCCCGCTGAAATTCTTGGGACAGTTTCTCTTTTGAAAAGACACTGCCCCCGAGGAGGAGCTCTCAACGAAAGTCAGGTGTCAGCTAATCTAAACAATGGAGGAACTCACCTTGCGTCCTGCCGTGTTGAGCCTCAGAGGGGTCAGGTAGGGGTCAAAGATCATGTGGCTGGTTTCGATGTCGATTGGAGACTGCCTCTTCCCTATGGTGCACAGGTTCCAGGCTGAGTTCACCAAACCCCAGAAGGATGGGACTGGTGATGGAGAAAGACAAGGAGAGAAAGAGAGCGACAGTATTTAATATGTGTGTGTGTGTGTGTGTGTGTGTGCGTGTGTGTCTGTGTGTGTGTGTGCTCTAAAAGATCAAACCATAAAACCGGGAGAAAGTGAGCAGATGGGCTTCATTATGATAGAACAGGAGAAATGGGGAGTTTAGGGAGATTTGAATTTACATACGGCTTCATTAAAAAAGCGGCTTTGATTAAAGTCTCCAGGTTATTATCTGCAAGTATAAGTGAGGCAGGGAAATGGACTTTATTATAGCCTGTCTAAAAGTTATCCCACTAGTTTTCATTGCATATATATCACACAGCAGGGGTTCCCAGCCTTTTTCTCCTGATCTCTTCAAATGAAGCCGCTCCTTCATCACAGGCTATTGGCGTCGGTGTGGTCATGGGTTGTGAGCCGTGAGTATTCCTGCATGGATTTGTCTCTATTGAAAAAAAAATAACGGCCTGAGAAGATAGCAAGTATTTCACAAGAGAGAAGTAGAGACAAATAAGAAAATAACCTTTTCTATGATCCCTCAGATTATCTCAGGAGCTCCAGTTCTCTTTAGTTATATGGTACATGGTCTTATTGACCACTCAAGGTCCCATTTACCTGTTTATACACACATCCATACAGTGCTTCTATATGCAACACCTTTTTTCAACACCATTCATTCCCACACTGTAAGCACAGCCATCAAGGGCAATTTGTCTTCAGTGTCTTGCTCAAGGATACTTCAGAATGCAGACCAGAAAAGCCAGGGATCAAACCATTGACCTTCAGCTTAGCGGGCCACAGCCAGAGTAGTTGAAGAATGGTGATTAACAATATGATCCCAAACAGGATGGCCTGTTAAGCCTCCTCTTCACAATAAAACGGAAAAGATACAAGTATTAAAACTAATGCAAAGAAACCAGAGATAAGAGCTGTGTCTCAACTCAGGGGTTGATAAAATGCAAATTTCCATCCCAGAGAAACGGGTGGATCCTTCCTGGCCCAAACTATCCTACGATTCATTGCACCTCGAGGAAAAAAAACGTTCATTAAAGAGTTAATGGTGCTGGCCAGCGACATCCGATGCTTGAGTATCACGCTTCGATTCAGAAGAACACCTAACCCTACACATCAAGGGGCATTAAAACTTTCTCATCATGTCCAACTGCAGATCTGTTGCTAGGCGACAGCAGTAAGTGTCACGGGAATAGACCACACTTTTTCATTTCTGTTCAGCCCGTCTCCACCGAAGGAGATGACCTCTGATACACAGCTAACATGTGTTTGTTGATTCCACACGTTCTTGTTGCCCCTTACCTGCACCTTACAATTGGTAAGAGAAGGTTGTAAAATGCGATCTGATCTTTATTTACGAAATCGGTGCAGACAACTTTATATAAGCATATAAACTGAAATAAGCTAATACCACACAAGCTTAAATAATAAGGGTCTCTTTGAACACACCCGTTAAACATTCACTGTGCTGGGAGAAAGAGCATGAAAGCCTTTGGATTTAATAAGCAGTTGAACCTCCTTTGGAAGCAATAACCTCAGAAACTACAGAAGTGCTTCAGCTCAGACACATTCTCAGCATGTCGGCCGTGAACGACTCTCTGGGGCTCATTTCTCAGCATCTCTGTTGGGTTAAGGTGGATTTTCCTAGTTTGAAGTCGTTCTGTAGTAGATTTATCCTGACATTATCCTGTAAGAAGCCCTGATAAACTAGGGAATTAATTTTACCCCCATTGATGTTGAGGTTTTAAGGCTTAGAGACGGCATAGCCCCAAATCATGATGCTCCCTCCACTATGCGTCACCTCTAGAATCATCAGAAATGTACTGGTGGCTTTTTGTGTGTGTTGGGTAGAGCAATAGCTTATCCTCCTTATCTGCCATGGACACCATGATCCATGCAATCCTGCACCACCATTCGGTTGTAGGAAGGGGAGAATTGGGTCTAAAATCGGCCCAATTATCCACTAGTGTAGCAGCCCTAAACTGGTGGAACATCCTGTCTTTTCCCTTACGACTCATCTTAGCTGAGACAGCAGCCGCAGAGTCATCTGATCAATATCTAAAGTCTTTCATCAGACTTCTCTGTAACTCTCTCTAGCTTTAAACAAATCAACTATAATTGACCAATGGCGTGTTCAGCAGATGACAAATTTAAAATGTTTGAATGTGTTTTGTTTGAGTCAGGGCTACATCACACACATCCAGTCTGGGTTTATTGATTGGAATCCAGGTTTTGACAACTCCTGACTCCAATTAACTTATATTGATGTCATGGGGCAAGAGGTTCACATAATTTACAAGCTGCACTGTGAATGTTTGAAAAAGATATTCTATACAAACAAAAAACGATGCACTACGTCGAGTTTTCTTTAAAAATACTATTTAATTATTGTAAGTTTGATGAAGATGTAAATAGAAAAGATTTGTTTTTATGTCTATTCCTAAGCTTTCAGTCGCTACACTTACACATACATCAGGGCTGACCACTGAGGTCCAGCTGGATACTCAACAACCATATTTCTTCCAAAAATGGCCAGAGCTCTTATTTATCTTATAGAGTCATGGAGGCTTAGGAAAGGCTCATGTTAGAGTTCTGTCCAGTGACAGATTGTTGAGTGGCTTTTCTGTTGCCGAAACTAGAAACAGTATTTGATTGTAATATCTGTGTCTCCAAATTGTGTTTTAGAAATAAAAATAAATATGATGAAAATTAATTGTCGTCTTGGTTCATTTCATCAGTTTGTCTAATTTTCCTCCTTAGTAAAACAACAACATGTGTTGTGTTTTAAGAATATTGTCATGGCATGATCCACACACACACACACACGCACACACACACACACACACACACAGACACACACACACACACACACACACACACACACACACACACACACACACACACACACACACACAATCACACACACACACACACACACACACACACACACACACACACAATCACACACACACACACACACACACACACACACACACACACACACACACACACACACACACACACACACACACACACATACACTAAGCACAATGATCCTTACATTTATATTTAATCCATGGAGTCTAGACCTATTTTCTGGGTATTATCTAACATTTGTTAACATGCTCCCTGACCTGTGAAAGCCTCAAGGCCTCTATTATAGCTGCCTGTAAACCGTCTGTCTCTTTTGTCCAGCAGTTAGTCCAGCAGAGCAGGATTATACAGAAGTGGATGGTGAATTGCAGCTAATATGAAAGCATCATGTTATTGACACAAAAGCTCTCTGGTCGTTATTGGTCAACACATAGATTTTTTTGTCAAACTCCACAAAATTTGAACTTAAAATAAAAAATCATGTTGATGGCTGTTTCTGTGAATGGATCGGCTGATTCTAACTTTCCAAAATAATCAAATTATAGCTACAACATTTCATATTTGGAATTCCGATGAAAAGGCATAAAGAAGCACTGGATGTCAAAGTTGACGTACTTTGCAATAATGATAAGGACCGTTCGTGATTTGCAAAATTATTAAAGGAGTCTTCACAAGAAACTGTGGACTTAATAGTCTGCATTAGCACGGAATGCTAAACAAAACAAATTCAACAAGTGAGTGACAGGAAAAAAGAAGCAAATGGACTGGTAGTAGGTCTAATGCTGTTTCACATCAAATGCAAAAAGAAAATGTTCACGTCTGTTTTTATGTTTCAGATGGCCAGTAGGTGTGGTTGGGATATTATTGATGGGCCCAGTGCTCTCAGTGGTACTAAATCCAGCCACACTTCTGCCGTATCAGGGGGACAGAGTTCAAGAGGTAACTCTTTGGATACAGGATCATTCGTATTTACTTGCGCTACTCATAGCATTACATTACATTACATTACATATCGTTAAGCAGACGATTTTATCCAAAGAAACTTACAATCAGTGCATTCAAACATGAGGGTACAAACTCAGAACAGCAAGAATCATATAAGAACTTTAGCGTAAAAAAAAGCCAAACTATAAACTGCTTCATGTAAGTATAAGTGCAAATTAACTCAGACCAGGGGTCGGCAGCTTTACTATCAAAAGAGCTATTTTGCCCCCTCTCTGATCAAATACAATGTATTTTTAACTAAGTTCATGGTTCTAAAAATGAATTAGTTCATGTTCATTTGTTCCATTTTTTATTGGGATGATTTAGGTGATAGAATTTACGATGTGTTTAGTTATTAATTGAAGGTGTCCGATTCTATCTGTGTGTCGCTCCACTCATTTAAACACTGAGTCCTGTACTGGGCACAAAATGTTGACAAATCATTTTTCATGATGTTAAAATGCAGCCTCATTAACTCTGCAGCAAATCAAACAAACACTAAGTCACTTCATGTGCTGATCAGGTCCAGATAACGAGTGATGAGTGTTTATTAGTTCAAGTGTGAGCAGAGTGGAGGAGGACACAGAAACTCCAGCTCTGTACAAACCCACTGCAGCTTCTGCTCTGATCATAACGCAGCTGATCACTGAGCAGCTGTGACCGGAGAATCTCTCTATTAGACTGTTCTTCTACAAAGTCACTGACCAGCTGCTTCACGTGAACAAGCTATGATCTCACTGCGCGTGTCGCTCTGAGCGAGTGAGTAGGGGCGGAGCCTTGGGCCTGTATGTGTGTGTGTGTGCTGTCTCGGAGCAAACACACACACATTTTCTCTCGCTCCTGGTATTTCACATGATGGCCTAAAAACTAACTTGAAGACGAGTGACCTTCACTGTAGAACATACGTTCATCAGTTGAAAACTGATTCGTTCAGTTTGTCATTCTCGAACAATATGAACGGTTCATGAGCACTGTACAGGTGACTGACCCCTGACTTAGACCATCTTCTATGGCATGGTGTAGTCAGAAAAGATTTGTCTTTATTCAACCGGAAAGCCACTGGTAACCAGCGAAGAGGATTGTTGTAGTGTGTGAGAACTTAGGTAGTTTGAAGACCAGTCAAGCTGCTGCATCCTGGATGAGCTGCATAGGTTGGATGGCACCAGCAGGTAGACCAGCCAGGAGGGAGATGCAGTATTCTTGGCATGAGATGACCAGAGCCTGGACAAAAACCTTTGCTGCCTTCTGAGTGAGAAGAGGACATTGTTGTTGTGCAGCATCTATCTACACGATTGGGTTGGTGCAGCAATGTTGGCGGTAAGAGAGAGTTGACTGTCGAGACTTGTGGATAGTGATAGTATGGTCATATATGGGAGAGCTCTGCTTTGCCTTGTCAAGGTTGATTTTTAAGTGGTGTACACCCAGATCCTGAAGGGAGGAAATCAGGATCGGGTGGTTCACTTTGTCAAATGCAGCAGAAAGGTCTAGAAGGATAAGGACAAAGGAGAGAGAAGCTGCTCTAGCAGTGTAAAGTTGCTCGGAGACAGCAAGGAGGGCAGTCTCAGTTGAGTAGCCTGCCTTGAAACCAGACTGGTGAGGGGCAAGAAGGTTTGTATGGTGAAGATAGGAGGAGAGTTGATTAAAGGCCTGCTTAAGTGCTTTGGAGAGAAAAGGAGTGAGACAGGTCTGTAGTTGTTTACGAAGATGTTAGTAAGATGGGTCAGAAAAGGAAGAAGGTCAGGAGCAATAGACTGGAGAATGTGAGATGATATGGGATCAAGGGAGAGGGTGGTTGGGCGGGCTTGGTTACTAGGGTAAGAACTTGATCGGGAGACAGGGGGTGAAAAGAGGAAAGAGAAGGAAATGAAGATGAATTTGTTGGAATGGTCATTTCAGAAGGCGGGTTAGAGAATGAGGAGCATATGTCAGCTATCTTTTTCAAGAAGTAGTTGCCAAAGTGGCTTGGTAAAAGAGTGAAAGGAGGAGGACAGGGTCAAGCCGGTTAGAAAAGATGGAGAAGAGTTTTTTTGATTTAGACAAGAGGATTGAATTTTTGTCTGATTAAAAGAGCTTTTGGCTGCAGAAATAGAGGCAGCGAGGGAGGAAATTAGAGATTGATAAGTGAGCAGGTCGTCAGGGTGTTTTGATTTCTGCAATTTCCTTTCTTTTTGGACAACCACAGAGCTGGGGAGGACTTGCACCCCTGCCGTGAAGTAAGAGGACAAAGAGAGTCAAGAGAGGAGCACAGAGTAGAGAAGAGGGTACCTGTGGTGTCGAAGAGTTAGGAACTCGCACAAGCAACACGAGTAAACACAACCTATGAATAGGAGGACTATTCGCTGAAGTGACTACAATTGCTGTGTTGTGCCTTCTGAAGAAATGCTAGAGAAGCCAGCACTGTCGTGGGTGAGCACTCAGCTCAGGGAATTTCCTCTTCAAGTGCCGCCGCAACTGTCTTGGTCTTGTGCTGCAGTATAGCACTTCTATGCATTTATCTAGTATAAAAAATAAATAAGCCAACGAGCAGAAGATGAACAACTATAGGTTCACTTAATATACAGTTTGTGAGTGGACAAGCAGCAAACAAGCAGATTCTGCAGGCGTCCTCTACAACCAGCTGATCTCTGCCATGGCATAATTACTAAGATCGTCTATCCTGTGGCCATGGACCTGGAATAGGATCTGATGTGGGGGCTGAAAGCTGATCTAAAGCCAGCCAGATGCGTGATGCATCATTTAACACCACAGTGAAAAAGAAAGCAAAAGGATGAACTCACATGCTCACGAACACACACACAATGGGCAAATTCAAGTCCAAAAGGCCTTACTCACAACCTAAGATGGCCTTACTGAAGCCAGAATCATTTTGACACCTGCACAAATTTTTTTTTACTTTTCTCGCTCTCCCACACACACACACACACACACACACGCACACACACACACACACACACACACACACGCACACACACACACACACACACACACACACATACACACACACATACACACACACACATAGAGAGAGATGAGAGGGCTTATGTCTAGCTAAACTCATAATACTTGTCAGAGCCGAGCTTAATGACAAATCACAGTGTAAAACAGCTGCCATTATGCTCAAAGAACTCATCAACATTAGTCAGTGTGCTCAGCTAAGACTAAGTGGGGAAATTGTTTAAATGCTCCGTGGCTGTTAATTCCATGGAGGAGTGAAGGGACAGATGTGCTGGCCCTGACCTGCAGAGAGCAGTCTTGACCCCTGCTCGGCACACAGCCGCATGTCAACACCCTGTTTTATTACCCATCTGTGTCTATGTGTGTACAGTAGGTGTGTTGGTGTCAGAGAACTCATTCAGATGCATAGACACGAACAATTTACGACTAAAAATTAAGAAAATGTCGAGGGATTTTGTATAAGAAGTCGGAAAGGACAGTTGAACCTGCATGTGTACAAAAGACTGGCTGCTACTGCTACTCTGCCGTGGTGGACATGTTTTTTTGTGAATATTCTTAACAATTACAGGAGGGATTGCCTTGACATTCGGGACATTTATGTTTCCCTCAGGAACAATTTGAATAGTTTCCTGATCCTGTGACTTTTCATCTTTGCCGCCATCATGTTCCTCTCTAGTGCTGTCAAATACTTTGGATTGTAGCTAAATACATGCTAATTTACTCTGCCTTGGCTGTAGAGCAATTTCTTTGCTCATCAGATTTCATCTTTAGATAAATTAGCCTCTGGGGGCCACGGCCACTATTTGGGGCTTTCGGTGTAGACGGTGTATATCCGGGTCAAAAGTCCATCTTCCTTTCACTGTTTCACTCAAACTTTTTTCCACACAAAACACAAACAGCTAATTTTTGCAGCCTAGGTGTTCTCGGTTCAGACCACATTTTGACTAATCTCTATTAGCCATCTGCATATTAATACAGGTAATTTAAAACATTTCTTGCCAAACCAAACATGATAGTTCAAAACAGAACCAAAACCAGAATCTCCAAAATCAACTACTTACCTACAGATTCAAAATATTTGCATTCAGAATCTGTTTACAGAGATCATACTGTACTTCGCACAAATAGAGTGCTGCAGGAGTGAGTCAGCATTTTTGCATTTCCATTACACTCTTAAGCTGATGGGTTTTTTGAAAAGCTTTCTGGTTGGAATAATGTCTGTTGTTGAGACAAGCTTAAGACATTTTTTCTGAAACATAAAGTACATTAGGAAACATTACACACAGTGATTTTAATACCTCTCAGAAAAGGCGTCTGCTAACTAGAGGTCTCTTAATAACTATGACTTACTTTCCAAAACTTACCTCATAGAAGAGGTAAGCATGAAATAAAACCGCAAAGATATTGATAGTGATGTTAAAGTCACGTATTGGAGTTTGTTTATAGCCTATTAGCTGTTTTTTTATCTACAAATTGTAATGAGGCTTTTTATATGTTGATTGCGACAATTATTTGGTTGAAAAGTGTTAATACAAATTTTTCTTTTTGGGGTTTATTGTTCAGTACAACACGTTTATTTTGTGTAGGTTTATCCTAGAATTTATGAGGCACACATTTCCCACAAAAACATTGAAAGAAAAGTTAGATATACATTTTATGTGCACGTATTTCAGCTGCCACACAAGACGCACACAGCCAGGACATCAGGGTTAAAGTTACTGGAAGGGTCCGGGGTCATGATCTACCAGCATTGATTAAAAAATAAATATGTGATTTTCAGTTTGTGTGTGAGAGCGACATAGACAAGCAGACACACACACACACACATACAGGCTGCAGACATGAGAGGCTCGTCCTGCAGATTATCGCACAGTGCAGTGTTCATTTTAACTTAGAAGAAGCAATGCCCCGCTTATCCAGGAACGCTTTAATATAAATTCAGCAGGTTATGATAAAGATCAGCTCTGTGTGAGTGAATAGAAGAGAGCATACATGTGCCTCAATGCAGTGGCACAGCCAAGAAGGGGCCATGTGACACCCTGATACAGAGAAGGCCATAATCAGATTGTTTCTACCATTTTAAGGCCTGAAATTAATGAATGTCAAACCAATGTGGAGAGCATCAAAATAGATGAATGGGGGCAGGCTGGTCAGCCCCACTTCTTATAGGAAACTCTTAAATCTCTTCGTTATTAGGTGTTTTGGTGTTTCAGATGTCATATCATCTTCTGCAGCATGCATTGACTGGGATCACACCCCTCCTCTCTCCCCAGCCACAGACATTGTGATGCCCCTTCTGCCTCCTGGGCCACTGTGCTGCAGCTCTCCCTGAATTTCTGCTCTGTGTTGCTGAGCATTTTAATTGCTCCTTGCAATGACTGTCCAGGGAAGCTCTCAGGCTTGGTGGCCTCTATCGATTATTACTACTGCCAGCAGGACCACACCAACTTTGGAAGCGATACATCCACCAAACACAGACTCACCAACACTGGACTGAAAAAACAGCCTGATCCCAACCTGCTTGGCGTCAACAGTCCAGTCCCGACCCCCACAGGGGTTGCAGGATCAGGAGATTGCCAGATGGTTGTGGTGAAAAAATTATAGATATTAAAAATAAAACTGCATATTTAGCCTGAACCTGATCTAGTGCATGGACAAAAGTGGAAAAAAAACGTTTACTTTGTAAAATTGGCTTCCTTTACCACCGAGAAACTTCCATGAAAAACCCAAACTGTGACAGCGTAAGCAGCCAACAAGCTGGCTAACGATGAATAAAAGTGTTCAAGCTAAGATCAAGACTCAGACTGACAGGAGGTGTCTCAGGTCAGTCTCCTGACATCGTTACAATAGGTAGTAAACCCATCCATATTTACTCTGTTTTACAATGTTAGCAGCCCAGTTACCTCAGTAATATCAGGATGTATAATATATGAACAATTACAGATTGATATGCATTGTATATCAATCTGGGTAAACTGGTTAAACTAGTGGGAGGAAAAGACCACTTCTCTTTATGGCCACACTTTACCTTCTATTACTTCCAGCGGGATCAAGCTCCATGTCCCAAAGTAAAGGTCATTTCAAAATATTTCATGAACACTGTAGCTGTGTCTCAATTTAGGGGCTGCCTTCTTCAGACAGCCCATGAAGGAGGCACTCTTCACTCGTCGAATGCTGATGCCAAAACCTCTTTGGAAAACGATTAGTCATGGAAGAGCAATGAATCCTGTGATAGGTTGGACCGCGGAGGCTCCACTGAGCCTTCATGTTTTGGGGGATGAGAGGACACATTTGAAGGAGACTTCGAAATGGGACACCTTAATCGCACCGCTGTGATGCAAGCGTCTTTAAATGCAAGCTCCGAAGGATACAGCCCCTGAATCGAGACATGGCTAATTAGTTCAATGAACTTCCTCATGTGTTCCTCAACTGGAGCCACTGTCATCAGTGATGACTCATTTCAAATAGTAACACTTCAGAGAGCTTCACACCATTCAGGCTGGAATTCCTGCCATTGCTTGTTGTCTTTATGACTGTGGCTACACATTAAAGAATCGACCATCGTCAACCAGATCCAGATGATATTATATTGTACTTACAGGAGCCATAACTAACGCCCTCTGTTATGTGAATAGTTGCTGGATTAAGTCCACTGAACTCTCCTCTAGAAGACACTTTCCATTCAGAACTCAACACTTTGCATAAGATAGGTAGATAGGGACATTTCCCCAGGCTGTCAGAGTTGTTTCATTTTATCCATTGCTGCAAACAGTTGAAACTGATCTCAGCGCAGGTATCTCCCCTAATAGGACAAATTGAAACTGTTAGAATACAAATACTTAAATGACCTTCTTCTTTACAATACTACCAATTTTTAAGATCTCGACCAGGTGCCTTGAGATAATGTATTTTGTGATTTGGGGCTATGCAAATTAAAATGAATTGAAAAATACTTTGCTAACTGAATACATCAAACAAACTGCATAGGTAGAATTTGAGAACACATCTGACTCACAGATTTACCGTACCCGTGATTCACACAACTTTCGATACAACTCTTGATGCATTAAACACTGTTTAAATAAATCTTTGGCTCAACCCTCATCGATCACAGCACTCTGCTTCATTACTCCACCCATTCTCATTAATTATTTCAAACCTAATGACGTCTCATATACACTCAAGGTAGCCTTTGACGTGTGTATGATGATATACTGGGTTTTAATGTGAATAAACTGGCAGCCATATGAGATGCCCAGAGCAACTCTATCCACTGCATTATTGGATTCATCCAAGGGGTTACAAGGTAAATATGTAAAATAAAATAAACATATATTCTATAAGTGGATATAGAGAAAGATTTAATTTGGCTTAACACACTTATCAACTGTTTTATTCATATATTTCTACAATTTTCCGGGCCTAAGTCTTTCACACTTCAAACACTGAAACAATTCATCCACAAGCAAATGTAAGTAATTCACAAAGGATTTGAAGAAGTCGCCAGAATTGTTGCTAATCATCGATAACATTGGACCACGAAGGCAGGGAAGAGTGAGTGAGATGTAGACAGAGATAGAGACAGTGAGAGGAAGGAGCCAGAGGAATGGGGAGAGGGAGGAAGCCATGTGGACCCACTGTCCTTTTTAATATTCATAAACTGAGTTCAAATGGTGGAGAAGAGAGAGACGGGGTAGACAAATACATAATGGGAGGAAGGAGATAAATAGTGAGGGAGGAGTTAATGATGCCTCTCAAAGGAAAACCATGAGTTTTCAGCTAACTTGTGTGTGATAAGAACTTAATAAATGAAAAAATCACTCTATAAAAAATAATTCTGAAGCATAAGGCTATGGTGATTTTCTACATTTGTCACACGACCAATAATACCTGTGCATCTAACAAAGCTCAATTTATCTCACTCTTCTGTGACATAGAGCTCCATTGTTGTATAAAACGCCACCAATTCGTACAAAATTCGACACAGCACCTCCATGGTGAAGTGGAATGCTGATAAGATGAAGGTTCTCGAGACATGTGTTCCATATACACACAGACGGACAAAAATGGGTGAAATGTTGTTCAAACCAATCCATGAGCAGGGTCGTTTAAAGCCTGGGTCTGTCTCAGGAACAATCAAATAAGCTTTGCTGCTGTCGTCAACCCACAAGCTCCACAGAGAGGTAGGAAAATGGATGATGTATCGTTAAAATACTGTTATCAAACTGGGCACACTACAAAAAGGCCAGGGCCCTGTTGCTGCACTTATTACTGCATCGGCCTGGTCCATTCTGATTCCCTGTGCCGTGGTCAGTGACTGGAAAACATTCATTTCAGCAAAAGTACCATTTCTCATTTTCTTCTTTAAATTCAATATGGGGCAAATTCTGTTGTAAGATGTGGCATGTACTGGGAATAGAATTGAAATAAAGTTGTCATATAAACAGCTTCATGAACATTTTATGGGATTTATTTCCACCAGTTGAATAAAAAGCCGAACCATCTGCCTCTGGCTAGAGTTTGGAGGTGCAGTGTTCCACTGGTGCTGTTTTGCATCATCCTGACATCAGCATCACATCGAAGAGGCGCTCTGTCTGTTTGGTGAGCCGCTGTTTTCATGTGTCACTGGGACTGGCAGAACTGTTTCAGAGCGAGGACATCAGTGACATGACTGGCTTAGAGTGATATCATTAATCACCATAGCCCGATTTTAAAGGGAAAGGAAATAACTTCATGGACAAAAATGATGGACTGTTAAACTTGAAGTCTGCATGCCAACAAGGAAGCTCAGGACATAACCCAACATGCACCTATAAATGAAAATGGGAGATGCACAGCAGCAAACTTCTGTGTCATGCGTTCATTACTGCAAGTAGAAGAAGTAGGACAAAGTATTCAGACCATGAACCTTTAGTTCAATTAGCAGCACTGCAATATAAAAATACTCCTGCATAGAAAATGTCTCTTACTCTTACTAGTCAAGTTATTTGAAGGGACAGTTTTCCTGCTGACGCACGGTGTGGAGCACAGTGATGCACCAGTAAACTGGTATTTCCCAGTTGTGCATTGAGCTTACTCCCTAAGTTTGGTACCATTGTGATCCAGTGATTCCAATCACAATGATACAGTAAGCTCAATGCACGATGTGGGTTCTGTGCTCTGATTACTAATAATCTTTTGACCTCTAAAGTCAGACAAAAGGATTATCAAATTATCAAATCACTTCGCTCCCTAAATACAGGCTCGCTAGTGAATCCTAGAGTCTGTGAGAGTACAATGGGAGGCTTCAGCTACCAGGCTCCTCTCCTGTGGAACCAGCTCCCACTCCGAGATCAGTAGGACTCTTTGGCTACAGTTACACTCTTAGTTATTTGCTTTCTGATGTAGAGTTAGATAACATTAACGGCTCTGTTGTTTAGAAGGTCGGATTCTTTCAAATGGTAAAAAAAAATGATGAAATGATATTTTGTATTAATGTTATGTTTTACACGGGTTATGTGTTAATCTTCCCAAAGTCTCTGTGACCGACAACAGTTATTTCTTTTCTTTAAATCAAAGTTTATTGAGTTAGGTGTGAGTGTTCAGCAGTCAGTATATGCACGACAAAACTAACACAAATGAGCTCTGCGGACAGACTGAGAGAGAAAAGATGAGCTCTCTGAGAGCTGGGACATAACTCCTCTGTAAACTGGAGTTTGAGAGGTTGAGCCATCAGAGAGAGCCAAAGCGTGCTGAGGATGGACAGTTGTCATGATTGCTGTGTCAGCTCTGTTTGTTTTGGCCAGTTTGCCTCACTCTTGTGCCATAATACACCCACCAGATGTCCATGTCTTTCCTCCTTTTCCCAAACCAGCCTGCTACCGTTTCACGTTCACATTATCTGGCACTTCCCCACCTACCTACACAGCACGTCCTCATTTGCTCTCCTGTCCTTATACAAGCTCTACCCTTCAGTTAGTTGCTGTATTGTTGCACATGTCAAAGTATTTGTCCTTTAGTCTGGTCAACATCATTTGATCAATTGAAGTAACGGCATCAGCCTGCATTTGAGTCCTCCCTTCCTCTGCTCCTGTCACCAGTTGTAACAGACAGGCTGAACTAGGCCTGCCGTTCCTGGGAGAACTTTGGAGTGTGTAAGTAGATGCAGTAGATGCATTTTATTTATCCCACACACATGCACAGACATGCAAACGCACACTCATGCAGGTAGGGAAATGTAATCTCTGCTTTTGACCCATCTGTGTGCGGGACACACAGAGCAGTGAGCGACTATGTACAGCGCTCGGGGAGCAGATGTTGGAGGAGTAAGGTGCCTTGCTCAGGGGCACTAGACAGGGTCTAGAGAGACTCTTGGATTTTTGGGCAGATCAATCCAGGTTCGTCTTTTTGTTGTCTTTCCGTGGAATCGAACCAGAGACGAACCAGAGACCTTCTCTGCCCATAGTCCAAGTTTCTGCCACTAGACCACCGCCTCTCACCATGTGTAGCAGGAATCACAATTTGCTCAAGATGCAGCACTCAAGATGTAGCATTCTGCAGGTGGAAGTTCTTCAGACATGCTCCACGTCCTCTTTCTCATCAGCCAATGACCTCTACCACCCGCAGAGTCATGCCACATGCTTCTCAGAGACCTGCTTCCCAGTCAGCTAGCATCGGATGCACAACCACCAGTCTGCTTTTCCTGCAGCTTAGCATTTTTCCTGGCGTCCTCCTCCAGCCCCGGGTCTGCATCCCAGGTACCTCTTCGCAGGCCTACTAGCCACCAACCTGCTCTCTGGCTGGCTACCTCATGGCCAGAATCAGCCCATTCAACCAGCCACCAGACTGCCAGCCTCTCGCCTGGAGTCTGGTATCTGAGGGTCAGAGCACTGATGATGGCAGTCAGTGCACCTTCCTTGCATTCCAGTCAGCAGCTGTCAGTATGCTTTCACCGCTGGTCTCCTGCACAACCGCCAGAGAGTGCTCTCCTACTTGACTTCCATAGCAGTTCTGCCACATTCACCATTGCTCTCCTGCTTTGCCTTTCTCCAGCCACTGAGCCGTTTGCCCATTGCTTTCTCCCCATTGCTTGCCTCTGTCCTCTTGGAGATTAGATCATCTTCTTCTCACTTAACTATTAAAGTAACTTCATCGTATATGCCTTTGTGGGTGCCACTTGCTTGAGCTCCTACCACGACTGACAGCAGTTTGTTTTGGGATAATGCCCTCATAACATGTATGACTTGCTGTGTGGGTCAGATAAATCTGGAGCAACCCACCTGTATCTAAAGACAACAGGCATTAAGCAGATTGGTTACTTGTAAAAAATATGAGTTTGGCCAATTTTGGAATGGAGTCACAGTGGAGAACATGCCCTTCAGTCACAAAGTCTGCAAAATGCTCACATTAACCTTTCTTGTAATTCATAAAAAGCAATTTATCCTCAGAAATGATTTCATTATCAGCTCCTGCAAGAGTGGAATCCATAATAGAGGTGCCTTATCAGTCATCCCTTATGTTAGCACTGCAGCTGACTGTTTATGTCTGTGTGAAATGCAGCACACGCATAAAACAAGGAGCACTGGCATCAACTTTTATTATTTTGGATGGAATTGTTGCTCCTTGTCTTTGTATCTCTCTCTGCCTATTTCCTATGTTGTTTTTAAACCCTCGTTACATAAACTAATTTCCTAAAACCGCTTTGAGAGAGAACAAAGCTTTGTTTTGTAAATCATACAAATAAAACAGTCTAGTATAAAAGTATATACATAGTTCAATACAGCTCATATTAACCACATCAAGTTGGGTTTCGGGAAAATGCAGCTTTAAACTAGAAGCTACAATGTTTCTATAACAACTCATTCTGACTAAATCACTTTTGTAACTATGTGCATAATGATAATTCATTAGTATGCAGTGCACACATATGCAAACATCCTGCAATTTATGGAAATGCTTTATTTTCATATAGAGAGCAGGGTTATAATTGTGTCTAGGATTTCATAAGTACTGTACTCACACAGCTTTATCAATTTCAATTTCCTCCAAACTTGTAATTTGCTTCATACACATCCGATACCACTTACACTGTTGAGGGTTGCATGGGAGCTGGAGCCAATCCCAGCTGATATTGGCTGAGGGGCGGGGTACACCCTGGATATGTCACCGGCCTATCACAGGGCCAACGTGCAGAGACAAACCACCATTCATATCTACTGTCGATTTAGAATCTCTACTTAACCTAAACACAATCACAATCACATCACCACAATGTCTTTGACTGGGAGGAAGCCGGAGTAACCAGAGAAAATGCAAATGGATGGAGAACGACCCAGCACTTAACTACCTAAAACAAACTGAGCTTCAAACCGTAACTTGTTGCTGTAAGGCAACGGTGCCAAACACCGTTCCACTGGTTTGCCAGCAAAGTTTAGTTTCTATTTTCTTGTGATTCGTTGTAAAACTACACCTAAGTATTGTTAAGGGCTGTGAATAGAGACTGAGAGCGCGCAGCCGAGCAAAGTCCTGACGTAGTTGAAGTAGATGAAGTAGCTCGTGGTAGTTACCCGTGTGAAACTAGGTCCTGAAAGCTACTTTATGAATATAAGCTGCTGTGGTTTAGATTCTGCTTTCTGTCAAAGTCTGTGTAGTCAGTGTTCGTTCCTGCCACAGTAGGTGTCTCCACAACTGCATTTTGCCTTGATCACACACACACACCTACACACACTCACTAGGTGTCCAACAATAGCATTCCCAGCTGGTAATGAGTGCTACTTTTTAACAAGCAGACAAGTGGCACTTTGCTGGCAAGTGGCCTTGGTATAAGCGGGATAATACTCTCCAAGCTTGTATATATTCCACCACTGTATTGAAAGAAGTGAAATGGAGGGCGATCCGCCTCAGCTTTCTGGGTATGATCCCCTATATCCAATTCCTTTCCCATTTCCATACAGAAAAAAAGAAACGAATAGGAAAATCACAATTTTCACAATCCAACAATTAGTTAATTTTAAGAGATAAAGATGTCACTTCATGAAAGGTATTGATAAATGAGACATTTCCATTTTTCTGTTTTCAGATTTCAAAACAGATATGGACTCAATCAGAGATCGACAGATTGTAGGTGAACCATAACACACATGAAAACAAATGTTGCATTCTACCGACGTGTGCTAAATAAAATGCCTCAGTGCTGTAACAATGATGTAACTCCACTGTAATCCACATTGTGTCCCTTCCTCTTTAGGGCCTCTCTTCATTTTTGTCCAGCTCAATAAGTTCTGTACCTCTGACAGTGAGAGCAATGAGGACAGGAGAGGATGCAAACAAGGGAGAAGAATATTAACATATTGGCAACCCACATATGTGTGCATAAGTGTGCTACTTCTCACGCAGAATTTGAGATCTACAAAAACTCATTTAAGAAGGTACACATACTCGTAAGCTAACTTTGACCCATGCATGTGAACCTTTTGGAGAAGGGGAGATGGTGATGCAGATTTGAGGTGTTGAATTGAAGCCAGATTATAAATCCACTTTATTATGAACATTAAACCAGCCGTGTTATTTGTGCCTGGTCAACAATACTGTTCCATAAGCATCCTTCAATTGTTAAAGATATGTAGCTCAACTATCATTAAACTACAGAGTTGCAGAACTGAGTGATTAACAGATTTTAATAACATCTTCTAACACTGTGCCTGTTTCACCAAGTGACACTTCAGTTTTCATAGAGTTAGTGTGTTAAATCACTGCAGTGAACACAACTGCTGTCAGGCGCAGCGCAAAGGAGACCGTTTAAATAAATAAACTGTGTTCTCCTCCAAACTTCCATTTCCACATGATTGAGGTTAGGACACTACTGATTGTTGCAATAAATTTGTTAAAGGGATAGTTCACCCAAAAAGGAAAATGTACTCATCATCTACTCACCACTACACCAATGGAAGGGTGGGAGAAGTGTTTGAGTCCACAAAAAACTTTTGGAGTCCCAAAGGTAAACAGTGTTGCAGCCAAATCCAATAAAATTGAAATAACTGGCAACCAACTCTTCAAATGTAAAAAACAGAAAGAAAACCTAAAATGCCTCAAAACTGTTGCAGTTATAACAAGTTCTCACTGGTCTCGACTAGGGAGAACTGGAGATAGCTGCAGTTACTGCAGCAGTAACTAGGAGAGGGTATCCGAGGACATTAAGGCTTAAAACATGGTGTATCTGAGGCTTCTTCAAGTTGAATGTCAGGGCTGGAGCAGTAGTGAGGCATTTTTTATGGTCATTTTTTATTTTACGTTTAAATAAAGAATCACCATTTACTTCAATTGTACCTCATGTTACTTCAGAGTTATTTTCCACAAATCAACCATTCAGTTAATGTTACTGAAACTTAAAATACAAAAGTATACTATTGCAAAACAGAATGAAGTCAAAAAGCTGGTGACTCGCTCGTTATTAAACCGGTAAGGTTAGTGTCTGATTTGTTAGTTCTGGCCACTGACTGTGCTGACTGTTGCTGGTTATTCCTTCATGGTTTAGTAGTTAAGAACAAATAGCTGTCTGATGTGAGCATCATAGTCTTTCTAATTGATGCTAATAACATTTGTCCTTAAATCTGCTGAATCATTTCAAACCCAAGGTAAACACTGGGGGAAAGCTCTGGCCTAGAACCTACAACCGTATAAAAAGGTTGTCGGCTCAAGGCCAGAGCTTTCGTTTACAACCTTTTTATAAACCACTCTCTGGAACCAGAATCTGACCAGCTAATTCATCTGCAGCTTTCTAAATAAAGCATACGCAGCTATAGGAGCTTTAGGCCTTATATCCTGATTATGAAGACTCTTTCTCACTCTGTGTGTGTGTGTGTGTGTGTGTGTGTGTGTGTGTGTGTGTGTGTGTGTGTGTGTGTGTGTGTGTGTGTGTCTGTATGTGGAAAGCAGGTGCAGTTCTTCTTGTTCTCTCTCTGCTCTCAGACCAAGGTGCACATGTTCAGCATGAACATGACCCAGAAAATTATGTCAAATAATACATTTGTTTCCATAGAGAGCATTATGTCAGCTGACTTAACAAACAACACCGACCACAGCTGCCAAATCCAGAAATCATTCACATTTTCCTAGAATAGAAGACCTTTCTGACTATTCTCCCTCTACGTTGGTCAGGGCTGTACATTTGTAGATTTGTTAATGTGGATGAACATATATAAGACATATCAAGAAAAATAATATATATATTAATATCACTTTTTCTCTTTTTGAACCTAGATATCATGGCAGGAGTTAGTAGTGAATCCAAATACCTGATTAGGGGCCACATGGCAACCTCTATGTTGCCTGAGAGGTAAAAACTTTTGTTTACAGTTTATAATAATACACGTCTGTTTAGAGATGATTTAGTGAGTCACATAAATATGTTACACATGAGCAGACCATGGCTGGGACTGTTTAGGACAATATAAGGGCCTTAAGATACATCTATTTGAAGGTGGGTAAATAAATACAGAGCCTTGAGTTGACGTCTACTGTCGAGATCAACGGTTTGCGACCACTCCAGAGCTGCAGGCACTGCACAGCCTCATCTCGAGGTATTTCAAAAGACCATGCAAGGCAACAGGAAGAGGTCCTTCAACAGCGACTGGTGTATAGACTACATACATGGTTGAGTATTTCCAAAGCCAGGACTCTGAGTACCTAAAAAATGGAAATCTACTCCAGTGATATGTCAAACCTTATTTTGATATGAAGTTCTAAAAATTGAGGAGTGACTTAGCAGTGTTTTTAGGGATAGACAAAAATACAATTAAAGATTCATTAAAAGCACCACTGTGTTGATGCTCTAAGCTTTGTTAATTAAGGAACATTTGTTTTAGTCCATTTTGTTCCCATGTGGCTAGAGAAATCCATGAGGATACATTTGGAAGGATTGTGTTTTCAAATGTTCCAAACAGCAGTAATAACTGGGGCATCTTGCTACCTTTTGAACCTACGTGTCTGACTGTGAGCGCCGCAGAAAGACAGAAAGACACCAGGCTCGGGGAGTTCTTATTTTAGTTCTTATTTCTGTGAAAAAATAGGCTGGTTATACTAGCTATTGTTTTCAGTCCTGGAGCCACATTTTGGAAACAGTGAAATTTCTATGTGTGGCAGTCGCTGTAAAAGACACATCCCTCATGTGCTGGTGCATAGGGTTACTAGATGTCTGCCATCAGAAGAGGTTCAAGGACCCAACTGCAATCATCATTTTTGAAACAATTCATGTACAAGAACACCTTATTAAAAAAAAAGTCAAACTAATCTATTTCATTAGAAGTATCTTTCGTGCCTGCAGCAAATATTTTAGTTTTGCCTCACATGATTTTACGCTGAGAAACAAAGACAAACAAAGAAACAAAACAATACAACTTCACAGGAGTGAAGATTTAAAGGTCCATTCTGTAAGATTTAGGTGAATGGAGTCTATTGGTAGAGATTGAATATAATATAATCCTAATGATGTTTTCACTTGTGTGTTTCATCGAAATTGTACTAATTGTTGTTTTCTTTATGCTAGAATGGGCTGTTTATATTTAAATACTTTATAGTTACAGGGAGCAGGTCCTCTCTAAAAAGAAAGGAAAAGAATCTGGATCCTTTTTTCAATTGCAACTGTTTCTTTAAACCACCCTTTCTCTATGTTTATGTCTGTGCTCTTTATCTCATTTTAAAGCTTTTTTCAGATCTAACATGACTTAAAGATGTTTTTAAAAAACATCATTATGTTAGTATCAAGCTGTTAGGGACACAGCATGTCAAGCAGCGATCTTGTGTTCTTGAGAAGATATAAAGAGACCCAGAGAACAGTGTGGTGCTTGTAAGGATTGTTGAAGAAGAGATAAACATTACTAAGATGGTCTTTACATGAGACTGCTGTTAGTGGTGGATTGGACTTTCGAGGGTGCAACGGGTCACAAGCCTGGAGGAGGATTATACACAGATGATATAAAGAACATGAGTCTAGGGCTGGAGGATGGTATAGGTTCTGCTCTGACAGTCATGAACTTTCACTTACATCAACGTGACAGGTTTACAGTTTTGACCTTTGACTTCACCCCTGACACTGTGCAGTTTCACTTTAGCAGGAAACTGGTGAAATGGTGTCAGCTCAAGAGGCTTAAGGGGGAAAATGTAAATGGTGGAAATGTAGAAAAAAGGATCTGATCCTCCTCACCAGCCAGCTAACCTCAGTTTCTAGCTGCACTGCCTCAAGCAAGTTAAGGTTTAAATTTTAATGGCTGGAACTTACAGAGGTAACATATACAAGGCAAGTAGGGCAAAGGTTTTGTCAGTGTTGGGCACAGAGTGGTAAACAGCTTTTTCCGGGTGGCGTTTTACAACAGGACTCATATCGTGCTTGCAAATATAAATCCCTCCTGCCAACCATAATCCCTGCAAAGCATCACTGTCACTGTTTTCAGTCTAACAGTGATGGTTTCCAGCCAGAGAAACTGGTAAGTACGACATCAAATACATTATTCAGTGCATTACTTGGCATTAAGCCTGTACACAATAAGTCATGAATCACATTTCTCACCTACCCTTGACCCTTTTTTGTAGGCTTACTTATTTGAACTGCATGAGAGGAGGACAGATTCAAGGATTATTTTGAATACACAGAAGTATCTTTAGATGTGATGCCCAGGCCCCACTGGCTGTGGACATTTTACATTTCATTTAGCATCCGATGTTATCAGGTTAGAGCGATGACATTGCCTCAGTAAGATCTCATAAAAACTTTGGGGAAAGATCATTTTCACTACTTTGCTGTGAACCGTGCACGTTACACGGAGAAAATAGGTGAGACCCCAACTCTCCAAATGAACCATACATACTGCTCATGCAGGCAGTGTGGCTCTGCTCCATTCTGATAACATAGGCACTGAAAGGAAAAGCAAGACAGTTCAGTGCTGCACTTGTGACGCTCGCGGATCCAGTGTAGCATGGAAGTTAGCTTCCCAGTCAGCATTCTACATTGACAGGAACAATTACAAGGCGGTAACAAGCAGCAAAAGACCTGATGACCGCCAATAGGGCTGCCTGAGGGTGTTGTCTGATCGGAACATGACAACACAGTCAGAGACAACCAGGTTTAAAAGTTGTTAACACTTTTAGCAGGTCTACCTGACTATCCTAATTTACCATGCTAACACCTGATTTGCACCAAATGAGCGAAGTAAGGCTGAGGCTGGTGGGATTTCATTAGCCTTGTAAATATTGGAACCTTTTACTTGATTAGGGATCAATCATTAGGGTTGATTCTGTGTGGATCTTAAATATCTTTACAAAATGTAATAAAAATCCAGAGTTGTTGAGATATTGTGTTTAAGTCTGGAAGAAAGTGGTTGTGTTCCATTACGGCTGTAGACCTGCAGTACTCTAAAAACTCCTGTGATATGTCAAGTTAATGTAGTCCTAGAGGATGTTAAATCAGCAGGTGTACATGTGCTGAACAGTCAATATTCCCATTACTCTTAAACTAAAATAACCCTTTTATTTCCCCAACTTGTGTGTTAAGTAGCTGCCGTATCACAGGTTCAAGTCCAACTAGTTCATCTTTTCTTTTCTTCCACTTTCCTGCCATCCGTACATCTGTCTTATCCAATTAGGCAGAACCGCCTCCGCCAAACACCCAAACAAAAAGATCAAAGTGGGATTATCCTGCAGTAACTGAAAATTGTGAGCTACAAGCAATTCATCTGTGGGGTTGAGCTAAGTTAAAATCTTATCTCTTGAACTAATTAAGTGTCCAAAGAGGCTGTCTCGGGCCAAATTAAATATCAGAGTGGTAGGGGAACATTAAGACTGATGCAATAACTCTGCAAGTGGGTGACTGCTCTCTGTCAATCAAAGATCTCCATGTAGACAATGATTTTCAAACACTGCCACTGGAACCAAAAAAAAACCCCCCATCAAACTATTGTTGATGAAAAACGAATTAAAATAAAATGATAAAGATAAAGCTGATGCAATTTGCAAGGCTTACAGACAGTTTAGTTCAAAATCTTACATAAGAATAATCCTCCACACGGTTTGAGCCACTTTTCTCACTAAGTTAGTGTTTCTGCTGTGGATGGAGGTTGTTTAAGGTGAAGAAGTCATGATAACCTCACCTATCAAAAACAACCTCAAAGACCAGTGTCTCGTCGTCTGTACAGTAAATATAAAGCCAGCAGCTGGTTACTAAGCACAGCTTCAACCCTGGGCCGCAACTGACAATCGATTCCATTTGAATATTCCCCTAAAGTACAATTTTATTGGTTGGGTGCGCCGCCACTTGAAGTTGAGCGTTCTCAAAGCAATTTAAAGTGAATGAGCAGCATTTGCACCGGAGCATCCAACGCTGTCATGATGGATTTTCGGGCAAAGCTCAGTACAAAGATTGAATAAGGGTGAAATAGCTAGAATGGCTGAGTCTGAAGGGAACCAAATAAACCTATCAGCAACTCTAAAGGTAAAAAAAGTAATTCTTTCACTCTGACAAATCTCCACAAACACTTACTAAATCCTTTGGCTTTTCTCATCAGCATGCAATCCTGGGTAAATAACTCTGTTGGGGTCATTGATATTGATCAGCTCCAGCTTCAATCAACAGCCTTATTTTCACCTCCTATCTGATGTGATGCCATGACTCACATCTTGCCATCGTTGATACCTTCTACAATTCCTTCTTCCGTTCAAGCGGTCGGTATTGAGTCTGAGGAGACTGAAGTAAGTATTATTGTGTAAGTAATCCAATTACAGAATTAATATTTCCAATTTTTTGAAGGAGTGACAGTGAAAATTAAGTTTAATTTCTACTCAAATTAACCTAAAAGGAATTAGTTCTAAAAGTTTTTGGCAACATTATATTGTTGTTTACTCTATATAAATACAAATTGTGTGCTCGATTGCTATTTTAGGCCTTAGTTGTTATGTAAATGGTAAATGGTTTTGTATTTATATAGCGCTTTTCTAGTCTTGATGACCACTCTAAGCGCTTTACATTACAGTTTTACATTCACCCATTCACACACACATTCATACAGTGCATCTATTCACAGCACTTTGTTATTCTATGTGGGGCCATTCAGGGTTCAGCATCTTGCCCAAGGACACTTTGACATGCAGATGGTTCAGACTGGGGATTGAACCGCCGACCTTCAGGATGGAGGACGACCACTCTACCCCTCAGCCACAGCCGCCCCTATGTTGATACTTTAGTCTGTTTAGAACAATGTTACACTTATGTTAACACTTTCACATTGTTATTTTGGACTATTGAGTTTACACTGATGGGTAAAAGTGTCAACCTTTTATTTTAGTAATTCAAACAATATACTAAAGTGTGCCCAACGTGAAGGGGTCTGAATACTTTATGCAGCCAGTGTACAGTATGACGTACCTTGTGAGGCTTGATGACATACAGCCTGTTTGAGTTCAGCTGATCTGCAACATCAGCCCCACTGCTAAGACAAGTGGAGATACTCCTGGGTCTCGACCTTCCCCTCATCATGAGGGATTTACAGCCATCTGCTGCAGGAGTTTTGTCTTCCCCTGCATCTTAATGCGTGTGTGTGTGTGTGTGTGTGTGTGTGTGTAGATGGGGGTCATATATCTCTAAGATGTTGTTGTCCCTTCTCTTTTATATACTGTCACTCCTCCATCTTTCTTACTGCATGGTTTTTCCACTCGTTATATCTGTCTTTGTGAGTTCTCCTGTGCAGGTATAACTCTCACCACCTATATATATATATATATATATATATATATATACTATATATATGATAACATTTGGGGCTTAACTAGAATTATATAGCGATGAATTGGCAAAGGGAATGAGTTCAAAGATGAAGACAGGTGGTAATGGAAGGAAACTGATCTGAGTGCCTTTGGAAGTTCTGTATTAAGAGAAAGTATTATTAAGGAAAATGCACATAAAGTTTTACTGGCAGGAGGAAAAGTTGAGAGCAGGAAGGAGAGATGGAAAGGAAGAAAACAATAGGGGGAGAGTACCTAAAGAAAAGAAGAAAAGATGAATGTCTGGTGCAGATGAGAACGTAAATGCAATGCAGTGCAAAGCGAGAAACACGACCAACCTAATGGAGCACATAAGATACATTTGAAAGCAGAGGACTGCTCCTTGTGTGTTTGCTTGTGTGACGTCATGTGGGTGTGCTGGTCCCGGCGGTGGGGAGACAATTGATGATGAGTTTCTGAGCTGGAGTATTTTCAATATTAACAACAGGAACTGTTGTGTTTTTCACAAATTTGTATTATATTCAAGTTAAATGTACTGAATTAGCACTGTTAAAAAACGTATATTTAAAAATGCTGTTGACAGTGTTGTGATGATGTTTAACTCACAACTCACAAAACCAACAAATCCAGCAACAGAAGAACGCCTTCTATTTTACATAATTCTTGCCAGTATGAGGCTGTCAACTGGTTATTAATATAACATGCGATTTCAACATAATACATCTTACTTGTGCCGTCAGTTCAGTGAACACTAAGGGCCTCTTGCATGTCTGTGTATGAACATAAATAAATAAGAAATAAACAAACACATATACACACACATTCATACATACACACCAGCTCAGAAATAGCTGTAGACACAACATGAGCACAACACACACAACATTATAACTTGAAACAATCTGTCATGTATTGCTGCGATGCTGAGGAGCCGAACCTCAAGAATGCTCCTCTAATTAGGAGTAATGAGATGACACAATGAAGGAAACTTGAATCTTGAATCAGCTGAAATAAACATGAGCGATGCTTTGCTATGAGCAGAAACTGTATGAGCTACCTGACAGGCTCCAAGCATTTGCATTGTTGGGAACCGTTGTGCATCTTCAGCAGATAGCTCAGGGTCACAAGTGTTTCGCCCCTGCTCGGTTCCCTTGTGTTTCCCTAAGTCCTTTGAGCTGGGAATCCTGTTTTGCATTATGTGAATATCTGCACTGCACCTGTCCGTGTGTGTGTGTGTGCGTGCGCTTGTGTGTGTGTGCGTGTATGCAATGACCACTCTGGACCGAGCAGATGTGCATATGCAGTAGGGTCAAGGTTAGAGTGGCGTGCAGTGAATTTTATTGGCAAGAATAACCACAATGTAGAACAGAATTCAAACGCTTGGGGATTGTTAATGTAATATCAATTATTATTATTTATGCAGCACCAATGAAATCGTTAAGAAGTGCTTAACAATAAATGTAGATGATGCAAGATAAAAAATCCAAAACATAAAATGTGTTCAAAATAAAATACTATGATAGATAGTTTAAACCATTAAAAATATGCCATACAGTAAAAGGGAGTCTTAAATAGAGATTTTTTATAAATAATACTAGTTTGCCTGTCTGAGAACTCCAGATATGGAGTCCCACAGCTGAGGGGCTCCCAGTGTAAAAGCCTGGTCACATAAAGCAGCTTTCAGACATGCACTGAACTCAGAGTAAGAGGCTCCTCAGTTTCTACAGGCTGTCTCCTTCTGGCCTCAGGACTAGTATAAGGTCTGTAGAAATCCAGGAGAAGTCGAAGTGAGAACACAGCAGGAGATCCACCGCTGGATTCACCGTGAGAGAATATGGAAGTTAAAGACATTTACGTAGTAGACATCGACAAAGCTGTCAAGAGAGTTTTGGTGATGAGAGCTGACAACGGTGTCGGGGGCTGTAAATGAAATCATGTGATCTCTAACAGAGTTAATACGTCCCTTCCTGTCTCTGCCTGCTGCTCCACCTCTGAGAATGTCCAGCTGTGTTGTTCAGAGTGAAAGGCAAACTCCGGGTAAACTCCAATTCTCCAGACTTTAATAATATTAATAATAAGGTAATGTCTGAAATCGGCCCTACTTGCTTACGGGGGGATCCCCTGCTGGGTTCACACATTGAATTCTCCTGATTTTCTCAGACTTTATACAAGGAGGCCAGGCAGAGTGTCTCACTCGGACTTTCACATAAGCTACTCCTCCGGACAAACTACAGTGTCACTCAGCGTTTGGGTGTCTGATGTCACTTTTCAATGAAAATTTGTTTCAACTGGGAGATATGAGTTTAGTAGCTGGCTTTGTAGTTGAGAACATCGCTGTTGCTGCCCTAGAAATTAAAGTTTGTCTACGGCACCAAGCGAGCAGGGACTGCAGCTTGCTCTCGGTAATATTTTTAAAATACTTTTACTTCTGCTTTTAATGCGTATGAGTATTTTCACATCGGTGGACTGGTATTTTTAAGGATACGGGTACTTAAATCCACCACTGGCCTAACGACATTGCATAAATATATGCCACACCTACAAAAGACATTTTATATTACCCATTCAACAGAAAATTAATCAAGAGCATCTATTTCTTTCCAATTATTCTTCACCTTGAACTGAGATGAACTATCCACAATTTACTGACTTTTTATAGCCCAAACAATTAATTTAAAAAGTAATTGGTCAATAAATCAATGACAACAATGGCACTGTAGAGCACATATCAACAGTCCCCTTGAATCCAATCAAGCTGCAGAGAATTGTACACTCTCATAGATATCAGTTTTTCATCTAGAGCCATGACTTGTTCCCTGGGAAATCTGTAAAAATGTTTAAATCTTGCAATGTTAAAAACAGTGATGTAAAACATTCCATGATCCGCCCCCTGATTCTGACCAGTTGCAAAATGGATTTTCCTTTGACCAAGTTTGGCGGTAATCCATCCAGTAAATTTCCCCAAATGAATCCAACTTGTAACCTGAAACCGACAGGGTCGGTGAAGAAAATATGGGGAACAGCTAAACAAACACATGTAGACAGTGCCATGATGTTTATTCTCTTGGGAGAATTGAATAAAATCTGGATTTTTTAACATTTACTTCTAAGTCGAGTCTTTGCAGGCAGAAAGAGCTCCATTGCTCCTCCATCAGCTCCCTGTGCTCACTCTCAGCCCTTCAGGCTCCGTCTCAAAGAAAGTACCCCACGGCTAATTTCAGATGCTGAGGGAACATCGGGCCAGCGGGCCCGGGGTGAGCATAGGGGAGCAGACTCTGAGTTTCACTCTGACACCTCCAATGTAAATCAAAGAGCCTCATACTTCAACTGGAGAGCATACTGCATACTACACATAGATGTGTGATGCCAGCTGCTGCACAGTTAGCAGTGGATGTGCTAACGTTGTGTCTTGATTTATTCTACATATGCTACATTTCAAGCCTTTGTCTACCTTTATATTACTTTTTTTTAAATATTGCTGAAATGCCTTGTCTGTTCTGCACTTTAAGCTGTGTTAGGTGAGAGGTGATTTGTAAGGATCCACAGAAAAGACCAACCAAATCTTAAACCAGCTGCAGTTTTGATGTACGGCTGCAGGAATCTTACTCTATAATCTGTTACACAATAATTAAAACTGGTTCATATCATTTTAGCTCATTCATACACATTTGCAATTAGCCAACAAGTCCACTATTGTTTTGTAGATAACATTTGTCAATGATTGGCAATTGGAAACTCACTTTTCTACAAGTTGTTTGGAACTCTATTCTACTTTCACTCCACTGTATGTATTTGAATGCTTCAGTGACACGTGGCCACTGGTCCTGATGGTTCCAAACATTATTCACAATTATAGTCTGTGCTGTTGGCAACACACAAAGATTTCGATTTCTGTTGCATTCATGCACCCGTGAAATTTGGTTGCTTTTATTCACAGACAGGTGAAATTCTAAACTATGTTTGTTCAGTTTACCACAGGATAAGTCTAATTATATTCCATTAAATCTGAAGGTTTAAACCTGGAGCAGGTAGCATCACTGGAAAAATATGTGAGCGTTGAGTCTCTTCTTCAGTGCGATAAATGAGCGATTAAAGATGAAGGCTGTGTCCTGAGCCCCTCCCACCAAATGATCCATACACATTTTATTGCTTTTAATGTTTGACTGTTTTGGAGTCTTTTTATCAATAATGATTTCCTCCTTCATGTGGCTCTGCAGTGGAAGTTGTCAATGCTGAAATAATGCCACCTTGCCAAATGATTCAGGGGAACCAGGGAAACACCCAATAGGAACAGCCTCTATCTTTGACCTGTGATTGGTCAAAGTCCCCTGACAAGGTTCTGATTTCACCAAGGTTACAAAACAGAGCTTTAAGGAGGTGCAGGAGTAAAGTTTTATTTCATTATGCTGAAAGGTTATGATGGAATTACTAATTAAATAACACTTTAAAAAGTTACCCACCACCGTTTTAAAGAAAGGAGCATAGATGGCGAATAAAGGTGCCATAGCAAAGGATCTGAATTATTCTGTAAATGAGATTTTTGGATTCTTATTCAAATTGAAAAAAAAAGAAACATTTTGCCCTGCTCATTAAGAGTAATGGGCTCTAGACTACATCTGCAGCCAAATGCCACAAAGACGTTTAATAAAAATCCTCCTAATAAGACTGCTCCCCCCCCCCGCCTTTCTTCATACTTGTCAACGCTGGGTTCCGGGCCAGCCCCTCATCTCAGCTATGCCACACTGGCTTAGAGGCTAATTCATTAATTGGGATTTTTCACAAAGCAAACAGTTCCTCTTGGCAAGCATGTGCTCCTCCATTACAACAGCCTGCCTAATCACCTCCAACATTAGCTTTAGTGTCGTTACAGCGGTGAGTAACTGCAAGAAAGAAAGCCAACAGGCGTGAAGAATGGGGACGTGTGGTGATATCAGGAGAATATTCACAGAGAGTATCAAAACTCCCCTCTCAGTCTGTGGAGCTCCCTCTCTCTCCTCCCTCTTATGTCTTCATGGTGGGTATGAGGGTGAAAGGTGATCGTAGCGGGGGGGAGGGGGGTTGGGAGTCGGGACAGGCAAGTGTGTGGGAAGTGTGTGAGCTGCACGGGTGGGCGGGACAGGTGGAGTGTGTGTCAAACACAGGTAGGTGAGAGTAGGTGAGGCAGTATGCAGGTCAGGTTGAGGATGCTCAGATGGTGGAGGAGTGTGGAAATCTACACCCCTGTGAAAAGAAAAATGGCTGGTGAGGCATAAAGAGGCAGACAGACAGACAGACAGACAGATAGAGATATGTAGGTCTACTGTCAGGCAGCAGTGATGTGGAAGGGTGTGTTTCTCACAACAGTTGTGTATCTCTCATTCATAATACCATCAGGCGTCCAAGAGAGAAAGGCTTAGACAACCAAAATGTTAAGGTCTCTCCTCCAGGAAACATATTGATACCTCATCCAGATACTATGATAATAAATGAAGAAGAATCAGTATTCACTGACCAGAAAATCTACTCGAAAATTGGTTGGTTTTGATTGTGGACTTTAATATCTCACTCAGTGGGATGGAGAGGTGATGAGAGTAGCCACATTCAATGAAAGAGCAAAAATTAAACACTTTTACCTCGGCCAAGAAGGTTAGTTCCCCCCTGTCCATTTGATTGTTGGTTGATTTATTTGTGAGTGAAACTACACAAAAACGAATGGATGGATACCACAAGATTTAAACGGGAATATACGGTATTTGTCAGAAAAGAACTCGTTATATTTTGGTATGGATCTAGAGCAGCGGGTAGATCCAGGAATTTGTCATCACTTTCTCTAATGTTGCAAGATAGGGCTGACTGATTTATATAAGTGTTTGCAATTGGGTGAAACTGTTATGGGCCTGTTGGGCCTTGGCAGAGGTATGCGCTCCACTGAGTGCCATTCTAGTTTTTTTTTAATGAAGAGACACAGTGACAGAAGAAATGCAACAGACTGGAAGTAGAAAATGGGATTTCCTCTTCTCCAACATTCACTCCAGCTGTTCTGCAGGTCCAGCCTGTGGTAGAAGACGGGAGGATCTCAAAGCCAAAGCTGGTTTTGATCATTTCCCTGTTGTTTGTGATGTGCACCAACCAATGATGCAGAGAGAAAGTTGTTATTTCATTCTGGGGGGAAGTTTTTCACTGTACTGCCAATGAATTTTCAGACTGCAGTCGAGCAGAGCCTCGTTCAGCCTCCCAACACAATGTGTAGCAGCTGCTCACACGACCTGACGGATGTGTGGAGAAGGATGCACATAAGACAGAACAGGATCTCCTTAGCCAGGCAGTTGTATTTTTTTATATACAATTGTTAGGTTTTAAATTGTACAAAAATATGCTGGATCATTGCTTGATTTTATCAATGTCATTATAACGCGTAATAGCATTTTACCGTAGGGATGGTTATTTTGATCATGCAGCTGTCACTGTCTTAAACAGTGATGGGATCAATGGAAGCCCCAAATGACAGTTGCACACACTGTGTTCCACAAGACATCACCACACCTATACAATCTATAGAATGAGTGAGTCCACAGGAAGTTAGGATATATAAAACTTATCCAGTTTAAAAAAGGGTTTAGCTGACCTGCAGCACAGTAGAGCATGAGATGCTGGGGAGTTCCCACTCCCCAGCATCTGAGGCTCCAACATCTAAATGTGAGGCCTTTGCTATGAAGCAAGTTCAACATAGCCAGGATCACTTCTTTTTATCTGGTTTCATCCAACCTAACCTGAACCATCCTGGATACCTCTACTGGGAAGCTGGTTATCAACCCCGTTAAGTTAACACTGAGTTTTCTTATCAAGCAGCGAGTGAGCTCATGAGGAGGAAGCTGTTGATTGTAGAACTTGTTTATGATCGTGTATGAAGTGTTCATATCAGACGAGAAGAAACACTGATGCTTGCCGGTAAATTCCTGGACTGTGACGTTCAAAAGTAACTTTGATATAATGAATGAAATAATTCGAAAATAACCACTCAAAATAAAGTAAGCCAAAGAATATACAGTAAATAGGTACATGAATTGTCTTACATTTATTGTTGAATTAATATGTTTTTCTGATGATACACAATCTATTATGACTGTGAGCTGAAGTAAGTCAGACCTTCTGTTGCCAAAGCAGAGAGAACGGGAGAGAAGAGGTCTGATGAGGTCAATCTACATGGTTCATTCATGAGAAATATTTAACAGTGTGTGGATCATTTTATAAAGAAAGGAATCAGACCTTTAGTTTTAATTTCAATTTATCGTCCCACTGGCTCCTCTTATTTTGAGCTGCAGTGATTGAATAAGAGTATCAACTCTGATGAGAGTTAAATTAACTTTGCTCAATCCAAATTAAATGATAATATTGTGCAGCCAATGTATTGTTTCAGTTCGATCACCTCTGTTTATTAGAATCTCTGTTTTAAAACCTGGTCACTTGAAAAGTCTGGAGCAGAAAAATGATTTCACTCATCTGTGAATAATCTGCTGCTCTTTATCATTTGTCAATTTACTATGAACTCTCTGTCCCTGTCAGGATCCAGTGATGTTAATTGCCACCATTAGCTGCCTGGAGGTTTTGATCCATTATCACAAAGTTAACCTGCAGTTCAAGTTAGCGGTTCATCACAAATTACCATGGTGATTTACTCCGGTAAGAAGTTAACCAGGTTTGTAGAGCTACTTTCAAACATGCACTCCGAACAATCTCCTGACATCATCTGAAGGGGCTGTATGTGAAAACGCAAATGTCATAGTGAGAGCTTGGTGAAAACTCAGCAGGATGTCCTCTGCAGGACTCACTGCGAGCGAGTGGATGTGTTGCAACCCACAAATAAAAATAAACTAAAAGAATATAAACATCTCAGGAAGAAAAAGAGGTGTCATACATGAAGATGTCAAGAGCATTTTTGTTGATAAGGGCTGATGCCGGCGTTGATGTGCTGTAAATGATAAACGTGTGATCTCCACAGTGGAATTATTACCTTACGTCCTGTCTCTAAATTGTGCACCACCCCTCACCTGAACACTCTGGTGATTTCTTTGTTGTTGTGAACGCATCTGAGAGGAGAATCTCCTGCTGCGTTTTTCATGTGTGAAATGCAAACTCTGAAAAAGACTGAAGTCTCACAGCGCAGATATTCTCTCTGAAAACAGCTTCGTGCTGAAAACCCAGAGTGAAAACTGAGGTTAACTCATTATACACAAATCCTGCTTGGTAGTTCACACCCCTTGACAGATAAGAAGGCAAGCGTTTGAATATTACTCCTCCTCTACATGACAATGACATGCTGTTAGTAGGTTCTAATGAGCTGATGATTCTTATTTAGCTGTAGAGGCCTCTGGAGGTGCAAGGAGCATTTTGTAAGCAACCTGTAGCTGGATGTTGTTCTGTTCCTACATGGCAACGTTTTTAAATACAGTTGGTTACCTTTATTTTAGCAGGGTGTTATTTTTTACTGCAGACTTGACTTGAACAGGATGATCTAACCCTATGTGGGTTAAGTGGTCAGGCCAGAGTGGAGCTGGACCTTCACTTTTACAAGGCCACAGCAAGCAGAGACACCAGCAGTGGTGTTAGCACAAAATAACAAGCCATGTGTGCTGCTTCTCCTACGTGGACCTTAGTTCCTCTATGTTGATAGAAATCTCTGTGTCAGTAAAAACAATCAAGAGCAGAAACGAAAAAAAACAAAACTATTGTATGTGTGAGTTATAGATGATTGAATTGAGATAATAAAGGCAGAACTAATGTATAAATATTGGTCCTGTTAGGACTAGACAGACTTTTGTTGCAAGAGATTATGTGTTTTTGTTGTGTGATAATTTGGTTGACTCTGAGTTTGTTCTCACAGCGGTACGGTCTCTGTCTCTCATATGTCTCTCTCTCCCTCCTCTAGTACCATCTAATTGCTCATACCTCCTCCACTGCGTGGGAGAAATGTAGCTTCCCCTTCTCCTCCTCCTCCTCCAGATCTTGCTATTACACTTTAGTTCTTCCTTCTTTCCTCTTTCTCTTCTCTCCTGTGGCCCTGTGAGTGTCTGCAGGGGTGTGTGCCTGCATGTTAACGATGAGTGTGTGTGCTTGCGTGTGTGTGTGTGTGTGTGTGTGTGTACGTGTGTGTGTGTGTGTGTGAGTGAGGGAGGGATTGAGGGAGAAAGAAAGGGAGAGAGAGGCGCTGAGAGAAAGAGATATTGAAGAGAAAGGGTGAGAAAGACAGAAATAGGCAAGCTGCATGACAGAAACAAAGAGGAAAAAATATAAGGGTAGTAGCAGTGTGTTTGTGAGTGTGTGTGCACACGCGTATGAGTGAGCGTGTGTGTGAGAGCTAGAGAGGAAGCGAGAGAGAGCAAGGCTGAGGCTCCTCTGATCACTGACTTGGTGTCCTACTTACACTCTGCAGCACACCCCAATAACAACCCTGAGCTATGATATAATATACCCAAAACACATACACACAGAAGAAAACCCTTACACACACACACACACACAAAGCAAGAACATGCGCACACTAAGCAACAATAGGGATATTGTATCCTGTACAGACACACGCCCCCATTTTCTACATAAATAACTGCAATATAAGTTTCTTTCTCCTCAATGAACACACCAGAGGTGATACAGTCTGTTCTTCTCTTTTTCTCAAGCAGCTATCTGCCATCTCCTGGCACCATCCTGGGTAACAGGGACAGAGGAGAGACACATTCAATGGAACTTTTAGTTCTTCCAGCGAGCGACGTCTTTGTGTGCTCTGCATCGCTCGCTGGAAGAAAAAATACCACATTTGAGTGTATCTCTCTTCTGTAACAACGACGTCAGCAAGAGAACACATTAACCCAAATTGGGTCTAACTAGCAGTAGCAGTAAGTGTAAAGCATGAAGCAATGATACCATGGCCCTCATAGGCTTAACTACTGTACTTTAAGAACTATATATATATATATATTCACTAGTGGTATTATAGAACTCAGCAAAAAAACAAATAGAGCATCACAATTATCAAACATGATACAAAAACATCATCCAACTCAGTGACTAGTCTTAAATGGTTCAAGAAAATCTATTTTGAGTTTTCAACCAGACAATGATACACCTGTTCTGCAGTTTCTGCCAGAAACCCAAATCTAAGATCCCTAGAATAATATAATAAAAGAACCCTGAGATAGCCAGATCAGAACCATAAGAGAACCCTGAGAGAATACTATGAGAAACCGAAGAGACCACCAAGAGAACCCTGACAGAACCATAAGAGAACCCTAGGAGATCCCTAAGAATACCCTGAGAGAACCCTGAGAGAACCCCGACAGAACCATAAGAGAACCCTAGTAGAACACTAGTAGAACCCTGAGATTACCCTGAGAAAACCCTGAAAGAACCCTAAGAGAACCTAGGAGAACCCTAGGAGAATAGCCTTAAAGAAGTCTGAGAGAACCCAGAATAGAACCAGAAGAGAACCCTGAGAGAATCCTGACAGAGCAATAAAAGAACCCTAGGAGAACCCTAGGAAAAACCGTGCTGGTTGTAAGTCAGCGTTGGTCAGTTCACCACTTTCTTAGGGATCGAATATCTCGATATCTGTTAAATTATTATGACACTGTGTTCGGACATTGATGGTCTCCAGATAACCTTTCATTTTGTGTCCGTTGTGGAAAAGGATCCAGTAATTGTAGTTTGCAGCTGGCTTTTTAAGAATATATGTACAAATGAAGTACTTTACATACATCATATGGTGATTGTTGACTATAACTGGATGAATGTCTTGTTCAGAAGTGCTGTGAGGATGTGTCGAGTTAAGAGAAAGCTGGATCTTCTCAACAAGTCCGGGATTGAATATAAAACTACCAATAAATAACATTTCTAAATATGTAAAGTTTCTCGTGAATGTAACCCAAACTGTCTTTTTCTCATACCATCACTACACAGCTCCACAAACACGATATGAAAATGACAAAACCAATTCATTAAAGCAAAAACTACAAACAGGTCATGAGTTTGATTCTGAAAGCAACAATGAAACAAAACACAAACATCTATTAAACATCATACTGGAAACGGTTCTTGTTAAAAGAGACCCTGACAGGGGACACATACACACAGCACAATCCTCCTGACATTTGCTCAGGAAAGGATTGGATATTTAAAAGGCTCTCCTTCTGCTCCCACACAACAAATACATGAAGCATAAACAGATCTATTTTTGCCGTAACTTGACATCCTTCTCAGAGGTTGGTACCATCACAGAGGCAACAGACTTTGCTCGCTCCGACAACACTGGGCAGACAACTTGTGTGCTGGAGAAAAGTCACGATGAGAGAATAGCAGTTTGACAGTTAAATCAGTTTGATGTGTCAAGCCAAGAGAGCTGACAGACTCAAAGTTGGACGGGAATACAGAATCCAGTTTGACCAGTTTGCTGCCAAAAAGCATCTAAATTTATGGCATCTTTCCAGTGTTGCTTGTGATGTTGAGAACTGCACGGCCACAGGGCAAAAGGTTTGATTGTATAAAGAAGTCAACGATGACAACCATAATATGAGATCCAGTAAAGGCAAATTACCTTTGGAATCCTGGGAATTTGATGTGCTTAAGATTTTGTTCAATATTATATGTGAAATTAGGTCTACTCTAGATGATATGGACAATAATTGTATTAACATAAAAAAAATCTGTTGGGAGCGATGATTATCAGGATAAATGCTACATTGTTATTACTATTCCATCCTAATTGGCCTGTTCTATTTTTGTCAGAGGAACATCTATGAAGATGAATATTTATATGAATATACATAGCTGCTTCATGCATAAGTTATGGTCAAATTACTGTGAATGAATATATGATCATGAAATTCATGTGGTTTGGTCCAAGATGCTAGTGCTAGTATATATCAATATTTAACATATCATGCATATACAGTAAAACTTAGATTTCTTATAGACATTTTAATCACTTTCATTAACATTGTAAGATTGGGCATTTTTTGACAGATTTCTAAGGGAATCATGCATGGCTTTTGATTAAAACGTTTAAGAACTATTTCAAAATCAACCTGACAGATTTGGAGTAGAATTTTGGTGGAGTTGAATGAAGGGTGTCTGCATCCTACTGACTGTCACTCTAGTTGACGTGTTGTTCTCTTCCTGTTTTCAGATTGAGGAAGAATTTGAATTTGATCCCAGTTCATAAATCGGTAATGGTACTGATTGAATTAGGTCACCGTGGTAACTTGTCAACAGCCCAGCTACTGACCAATAAGATGCCTGGGAACATGGACTCATTACTCCCATCAGATCCCAATATAGATTAAAGGGTTTACAGTAAAGGGAAAATAGGTAAGAGCAAGAGCTATTTTTAGAGATCAGTAGACACTGTTCACAACTTTCCATTTGACACTCAAATAACTACATAATGACAATTATAGCGTCTTTTAATTGCACAAAGATTCTTTCATTCTCAGCAGGATTCCTGACAGTGTTTTATACGTGTGTACCACCACAGCAGCTGAGAATAACATGAGGAGAGTGATCCTAATTGGAAAACTAAACCAAGCCTGTCTTTTATTAGAAAAAGTATCCAAACACTTTTAAATACTTCTTGTGGTGATGGCATCTCCACTCAGTTTTGGCAGAAACAGCCTGAAGTTATTTGTAAGTTTTTTATATCCAAAATACTGTGTTAATCAGACCAAAAAATATACAAAACCTATACAAAGCTACAGCTTCTTATTTTATTATGTAATCATTTTTCCCAATCATTTTCTGCAGGGGCTGTAAGAAAATGTATACATGTGTATCACTGTTTTATTTAATATTCATGTAACTTTATTCATGGTGCTGTTGCTTGTATTTGCTGTAGCTTGTGGCAGCTGTGTTGCTGATCCATTACGTCTGACTGGCATCTGTTGTTCCCACAGGGAGCTGCTGAGTTTCTGCTGCGGAGCTGCTAGGTGACGTTTCTGGTGTGACTACTGTATTTCCTCAAAATAAAAGTGGGTCTAGTACTCAACTAAATTCCAGGACTTTGTAAAATAAAGCCTGCCATCTTCTGGTCCTACGATAACAAAAAACCTTGGTAAAACAAATAGATTCAGTCAACAGGAACGCTTGAGAGGTTTAACTTTGGAATGGGTACAGGAAGTATTTCAAATATTTGAAATCTCAGTGGTTTGATGGCCTACGCCTCTGTTCTAACCTTGTTTCAAACTGCAGCAGGAGGTTTTAGTAGATCTGCTCTGATTTCCGTAAGCTACCTGCCCAGCATGAAACAGTACAGACTAAATTAGCATGTACCCAGTGAGCATATGGGAGCATTTAGCAGCTAAAGAGCGTGATATTTTACTCAGGAGGTGGTGAAGACCAAAATACGCATGTTGCTTTGTGTCTGCTGGGAGTGTGAAGAGGCAACCGTTTGCTAACAAGTTAACCATGAGAGATTCATTTAGCTTTAATTTTAGGCTAAATAATCATGATAATGATTCTTTGGAAATGCGTATTTTAGCTATTCATAGAAAATGATCTTGTTCAAATCATCCTTGTCCTATTAACCTGTTTGTTTAATTTATATTTTCTCACATGAGCTTTTCTCTTAATGTGGTATGTAGGTTATTGTGAGCAGAATCATCTATCAACCTGTGACCGTCTGGTTTGCACATGTCCACGTAAAGGCCAACAGAGGAAGTGGCCTCATCAGAGCCACTTCTGGACACAGCGTTCAGCTGACATTTCCTCTGTGGCTCTGAATGGGTGTCAAGTTGTGAGCAAACTCAAATGAGTGATCGCAACATCTCCAGGTCATTCAGGCCTGAAGGAAGAGTGAGCTGGAGGGAATAGGAGCTCAGGAAATAAAAGAGAGGGATGACAACGAGAGAGGGCAGGATTGTTGACTGTGGATTAGATGAGGAAGGGATGGTCCTGGAACAACAGAGAAAGAAAGAGGGGAGAGAGAGGAGAGGCAAACGAAAATGGACCGACATTAAACATTAGAGAAGAAGAAGGAACTATGGAGAAAGATGAGGAGGAGGAGAGGGGCTGAGAGGGCAGAAGAGATGAGAGAGAATAAAGGCAAGCGGAGAGAGAAGATAAAAGGACACCGGGAGACGAGCAGACACAGATGTGATCAAATATACATAAGATCTGTACAACCAAAGGATGAACCAGGCAGCCTGAAGCAGAGAGAGACAGAGATGGGAAGAGTAATGATAGAGGGAAAGAGAGAGGAGTCGATAGCACACCCTCACAGTGATAAACAAAGAGATGGGGAGATTGATGACCAGAGGCCACAGACCTCCATAAAAGTTCCTTGTCTAACATCTTGAGGCTGATGTCCACAGGATCCAGCTGTGCAGTGATCTGGTAGTGTGGGGTTGCTGACAAGCTGTCCCACTCTAGTCACCGTGGTAATAACTACAATTTTCTCCCTGTTTATTGTCAATTTAACGATGCATTTCAACATTGCACTGGGCTAAATAGGAAACGTTATTTCCAACAGAAAGGCACACAGAGCATGCAGGAGAAAGAAAGGGAAAACTGAGAGAGAGGGAGCGAAAATATTTCAGATATCTTTTTAGCATTCTGTTGAGCGTCCCTCCGTTAAACCTCATTTCACTCCCTGTTTCTTTCTCTGATTCTCTATTAAGTTTAGCAATCAGGCCAAATTCATGAGCTCAGCTCTCATTCACAGACTTTTCTGTAATCAGAAATTTGATTATGGGTTATTCATACGTCATTTTCATTCAGTCATCCCGAGAACTGCATCTATATTTTATGGACACAGAACTACAGCTGTAATACACTTCTACTGTACTGAACCATTATTGGATAGGTTGCCTCTCATTTGAGGTGAGGACAAATTCCAACCAAGTGAGGATGGAGGACCGAGACGCTGAGTGAAATATGCATTTTAAATTTTTATGAGCCTTAATGTGGACATATGCAACTCTATTTACACCATTCAAAACATGAACGAGTAGTGTAGCACTGTAATCAAACCAAATATAGCCACAGAGCATCTGTTTACCACATCTAAGTGATTTTAAATGTGTTTTTAGGCTTGTAAAATGAGAAAACTTCCAATCTATACTGTAGATATGAATGCTGAAGAACAGACACTATACTTTGGGAATGTATGGAGTAGACACTGAAAGATTGGAGCTTGAGGTTGAGTGCTACACAGCTGGATCCTGTACAGACTGTAGGCTATACGAAGATGGACGACGCTTCTCCACTTTGTTGCTCCCGCTGGTCGTGAGTTAGTCTCAGCTGTCAGTCCTGACATTCCAACACGTCTTTTATAGTCAATAAGTAATTCAAATCAAACTTCCTCGAAAAACATACATCAGTAATGGGACATCGTAAATGACAGAAACCATCAGGAGTGTATTTGATGGGTGCTTTGATACTGCCGCCAGTCACTTTAGACACTTCAGCTTTACTTTTAGGGAGCTGTCATGTCATCCATTTTTAAATACAGTCTACTCAATAGGATCCTCTGGATGTTAACTCTCACACAGAGCCCGGCTTCCTTCTTCTCCCTGTCTATCTTGTAGAGATAAGCTAACCCACTGTGGGCTGTACAGCTTCATAATTGTAGGACAGACATGAGAGTTAGGGCCTGTTCCAATTCCTCTCCCTTGGCCCTATCCCCAAGTGCCCCGTGCTGGGTAGTGTCCCCCTCCAAACTGAGCCACAAGGGGTAGGGCAGGAAAATCCTCCCATGGAAATTGGGACAACACTCGCTGAGTCATCAGCAGCGAACCAACATCATTACAGCGACAAACAATATCGTTTAACTTTATTATACTAACAACCGTTATCAACCAGCATTATGACAGTGACACATCTGACAACTGCAGGACAGACGGGACACATCGATCTATTGAGCAATACAGTCATTCAGCAGGTTTACAGCAGCTAATTCAATGTAACGTTAGTCCTGTGCATAGATACGTCTGCCCCACAGTAAAAGCGTTAAAGCATGAGCAGGGAAGAACATATATATATATATTTATTTATGTGACACAGGAGTAACAAGCATTACTCTTCACTCTCTCTCTGACTATTTACAGGGGTTTTCATGGCGTGAAAAAAGATTTTCCTTAAACGCTGGGGCCCAAAGTTGTTGCTTTTTATTTTCTAGAAGATTCTTCAGCTTACTGATGAAAACAGACAAGCTGAGTTGGCAGATGGAGTGTGGCTTCTGATTCAACTGTTGAGTAATTGTCCCAGTCGTCTATAATCTGAGTCAAAGCTCATGAACCAAGTTCAACAACATCTCAGACATTTACATAAACACCAATGCTCAGATGTTAACTAGATTGAGACAAAAGTCTGAATAAGATACAGCCATGTAAACAACATTATGTAGATGTGTATCTATCTTAACCGCATTCTAACATCCTATTTGAGTTTTCACAGCATTTTGAGTCTTCGACCTACAGCAGTTACCAACTGCTTGACGACGCATGTCCTGGGTGTGAGTGAAAAATCGGATGTAGGATGTAGTGGATGTTAAAACATGAGTAATCAGACTATGCTCTGTAACATGTAATTCAACTCATGTAAACATCATAATCGGAGTAATGTCCTATTCAGACTAAAGTCAATAGTCCGATTATTGATGTCCGTATAAATGTAATAGTTGTCTAGTCAGAGCATGTGACCAAAGCTCAACAACATTTATTGTATGTTTGCAGAAGTCTTGTGGGCCTGTAGCCCCCCCCAAGTAAACAAACTGCCACTGCAACTTGACTACATACCTGTACAAAATAAGTCATTTCATCAACAGCTATGCTTAGCATCAGCACTTAGATTTAGACTAAGTAAAGGAAAAACACACTCACATTTTTTGTATTCAGTGCGACTAACAGTTTCTGAAGATATCATTATCCCTGATGTGCAGTGTGATTAAACATCAATAAATCACCTTAGAAGTCACAGAAAATGACACTTTAGAACCAAATAATTAGAGGCTCTGTCAGAAGGATTTCAAATTGCTATTTGTGTTCATCCTCATAATTTTCATACCAACGGGCATTACCTTCCCTAATCCATGTTGCTTTACTATAGCTACAAAATTAGTCTACAAAGCTCGATCTGGATATTCTGTACACTTCTCTTAACCTGGAAGACAACATGATAACCTACCTAGCAGTAACCATCTCAAAAAGATATGCAGTAAATGGGGAATGGTTTAAACCAGTGGTATTTACTCCAGATGACTAAACTGAACTGATTGTCTCATTGGACTTTCCTTAAAGAGCTTTCCTTCATTGTCAGCTTTTTTTTAATTCAATAGTCAATTCAATAAAGTAGACAAGGTAAGTGCATTGAGAAGAAAACAGAAGAAATCCCAAATAAATTCAAATTCTGTCCCATTAGAATGACTTACAATGCGGTGGATAATAGAAACTGGTTGTTGGTACAATCTCACATGTTACCAACCTGGTAAAACATTTTCCAGCCACTGCAAAAAAAAACATGTGGTCAGGGGCAGCATATCAAACTGATCTGAAACATCCACTGAACACACATAACCTATAGCCCTCATCTGGTGAACTACAACCACAGGCTTTCAGAGCGGTGAACAGCCTCTGACTGAATTAACTGTTTGAGTGATTATAAGCAAAAGGAGCGGCTGTTGCTTCTGCTTAAAATATTGTGCTCCCCAGTATTTAAGCACAAAACATTTGAGAATCCATTATAAGACCTTTATTGGATTCAACTCAGGGCTTCAACTTACTATCTCAAAACATTATATTTTGAGGATTAGTAGGATTCACAGACAGGACAGACAAATCTCTCCTATTCCTATTGGAATGACACTTCTAGACCAGCTCCCGCCAGCCACATCACTTTTCAAACATGCAGGCATGTGTTGGCTTTGTACCCTCCTGTGTTTGAGATGTGCGACGTTCTGTTACCTGGAACAAAGCTTTCCTGGACAACATCCTTGTACGCCCACCAACTCTCATCAAGCTTGGATGTAATAGCCTGAGCTGCAGGGGAAAAGAAAAAGAAAAGTCAAGGAAAATTCATTAAAAAGTGTAAGGACATTATGCCAACCAGCCCTGCATGTTGTGCCCAGCCTGTCTGGAAGCAACAGCACAATTAAAAGAGATCCGCTGGGATCTGTAGGATGATCCAAACCAGAAGAGTCTGTGTTGCTACAATTTAGAGGCAGGTCACATGAGTCCAAACACGACTGAACTCTCTCCAACCATTCATCTACTTAGTTGATGCTTTATAGCACAACACTCAAAACAGATAAATAACTATACACATTGGGCTTTACAGAACACTCAGCTTGTTGTCAGGGCTCCAATTTAACTAACCTTCTTCTCAGTCATGTCATTTAAAGAACTTAAGGTATTTATTAATGAGATACCAATTCCAGGGTGGCGGTTGCTGCTGGAGTTTTTTCTGGCTGGTTGACAAAAGGACTCCAAGTTGCATCAGGCCTGTTTCAATGGTTTTTTTTTATGTTTATCGGACTGTGGAATATTCCTGCATTATGAGGAGGGAGAATTTGTCTTGATTATTTTATTATAATGATCCCTTTCATGACTGTTTTTGAAACTATTCTCATTGGTTTTCCATGGGTTATATTAGCAACTGCTACACTAAAATGTTTTGGGGTCCTTGACATTTGTTACACTTAAATACAAATGGAAAACTTTGTACCTCAGACACTCACATTGACATTGACACCTAAGTTTGGTGAACAAGTTGCCAAATTAAAGTTTCCACCTTTAGAATTTAGGGTGTTTTTAACTCCCAGAAGGCCAAACCATGGAGCCCATCAGCCAGAGGGGGAGGCCAGCTTGTCCTGGAGTTCTGCACTATTGCGGGTTAAATCTGGGTTCTCTTAGGGGGGTCTGGCTACAGACTGAGGGCTTGTCAAGCTGACGCTGCCTCTGCTTCCGCTGTTCTGAGATCAAGTATCTTGCACATTATTATAAGTGCGTGTGGTGTGGAAACCATTTGCGCAATAGAAACTCCTCAAGATGAATACTCCATCTGGAAAAAGTGACCTCTATCCTGCATGACAATTTCAAAGGATTTATCAAAATATGACAAGCAGTTTTGCTTCTGGACTGGACTTTACTTTGTGAACTCACTACGACATTAAGCAATGGAATGTAACTATTTCAATGTGTAGGAGCATATCTGTCTGTGTATCTTTTTATACTTTTACTTGATCTTTGTGCGTGTGTTTGTCTGGGTCTCCTATTTCTCTTTTCTTTTGTGTGTTTGTTGAGTTGTAATTTCTGATGTCTTTGTGTTATGTTAAAGCAGACTAGGGGCAAAAGTTGCTCTGTATACTTGCAGAATTGGAAAGTGGATATAATTGTTGAGAACCTCAATAAAGAAAAGTATATAAAAAGGATTGAGGTCCACAAAAGGTTTATAGATTTCAGTGTAATTCACTCACTACTTCTCTCTTTCAATCCATATGACAGGACCAATTTTGCACCACTGTCCCACACTGGTTTACCTCACTTCTGTGAGACACCCCTGTCAGAAACACTATTCTCAGATACACTGGTCCACCTCAAAATTGTAAGATAACACCACTTTAACTTTTAATATTTATTGCAAAGCCTGTGGTGTTGACTGGACTATTGACATTCTTTAGTATCAGGGTGTATCTATGAGTATGTGAAAATGGTTCAAAATGCTTGAGTACTGACCGGAGCAAGAATAAATAATATTTCTCCCACATAACCCTAACTGCATTGGTTCCCTGTAAAATCCAGCATAATAATTTAAATCAATCTCCACACTACAGACCTGATAGATCACTTTGCTCCCTAAACACAGGCTCATTTATGGTCACTATAGAGTAATGGTTCCTACAGGAGGTAGAGCCTTCAGCTACCAGGCTCCTCTCCTGTGGAACCAGCTCCCACTCTGGGTTCAGGAGGCATACCCCCCCTCTCTACATTTAAGGTTAGACTTGAAACGTTCCTCTTTGATAAAGCATAAAGCTAGTGATTCTCGGGTGAGCCCTGAACCATCCAATAGCTGTGCTGCTATAAGCTTAGACTGCCCGGGGAGTCCCATCATGCACTGAGCCCTCGCTCAGCAACTGTAAGAGAAAGTCTTGGAGCACATTGCAACAAAATATTATTTGAATACATCCTTTAATTTATAGCTTTAAACAATAGTTCTATAGAATTCATAAAGAATCAATCTGCAGTTTTAGCCAGGGTAATGATGTGAGAAGACTGAAATATCATAATGAGCCCTGTAGTTTGTTTAAGCCAGCTTCAACAGAATAATTGATCATATCATCATCGTATTTCAAATCATACAAGGAACAAAAGAACTTCAGACTATATAAAGCAAACATGCAGCATTCTTAGTTTAATGTTTATTTTTGCTGATGTTTTACCTGTTATAGTTGAGTAATTGGGAAAATCCCAAATTTAAGAATAAAATGAATAAAACAATAGAATATATTAAAATAATGAGATTAAAAACACTAACTGATTAGCATTTTGCAGCTTTCTTATAAGTGTGAGATTTAATGGTCTCTCACTAACCCTAACCCTATTCTTTAGATAACTCATGAGAGAAAGGTTTTGTGACCTATGTTTGCAGAGCCTGCTTTTGAAAAGTATATCATTGTCAACAGTCCAATCTCTCCCATTGTGTAAAGAAGTCGAGGCTGAAGCTTGACATGCAGATTCATTTTGAGGGCATATTACTCTAACCTTAAAAAGGACAACCCTCAACGCTAGTAAAAGTGTATACTTCAGTGCAGGTAGGCAATAGTCTCGAGATTAGTATAAGCAGCGATATGATTGATCTTAACATTGATATACGTTATTTGATTGCAGAACACAATACTCAAACTCGAAAATGTACTCTTTGAATTCAGATTATGAGTTGATATGCTGTAAACCATGTGAAGTAAGTAGTATGTGTTCAGATACTGAGCTCAACTTAATATACCTTAAAAATGGGTAAAAATCACTTTTTTACCCATTTTATTTATTGTATCCCTCTCTTTTTTTCTTTCTCTCCTCTTTTGGGTTACTATTATTATTAATACAAATATTTTTTGTTAAATGTTCTACTTATTTCAGATGTATAATAGTAACTGACTATTCATTTTATTTCGTTTTATTTTACTTTATATTTTCATTTATTATCTATCTGGGATTTGGGGACTGTGGGCGGAATGGATCAGATGAGATTTGGGGATAAATATGGCTGTTATAGAACTGAGTGATACCTTCTTTTTTTCTGTCTTTCTCACTCCTTAGGAAATGTAAATACTGTACGGGATCAGTTCCAAAGAAAAAAATAATAATTTTAATATATAATTTAAATACTTCACTTTAATATCCAAAAGCAAGTATTTGATTGAATGCATATCTCCTAACTACATGCATGAATATCATTGAATAATCACTTAATAAGTTATTTTTAATAAGTGTTCAAATAATAAAGTATTGTTATTATTATTATTATTATTATCATTATTATTATTATGCTGAAGGCAAGATATATCTTTCTCCTTATCACTCTCTCAATGTATGTGCTAGATGAGAGGAGAGTTTGAAGTATTGAAGCTGTCTCTGAAAGAAACTCCTAATTATCATCCTACCAGGGGCGCTGCAACAGGGCAGGCAAAGCAAGCAATTGCTTGGGGTTCTAAGCTGAGAGGGGGCCCCTGAGAGTGGTTGATTATGTTAGTGCAATGCAGTGACAATTTTGGATTGGTTTGATGTAGCGCCCCAGGTAGGTAGCTCCCTTTTGCCTGAGGCCCCTAAAACACTCTTGATCAGGACACACATCAAACAAAGGGTGGTGACAGTCAAGTGTAGGAGGTTAGTTATAAAAAAAGACTAACAGTGAAATAAAGAGTAAACTGCTGACAAAAGTGTTCTGAAGTTAAGTCAAATTCAAATCATGCTCTGGCTTCTTGCTATGGAGCCCTGTGGTTGTGCCTCATCTTAAATTTAAGTATTAGAATCAGAAAAAAATGTTCATTAATGTTTCACTTGCTTGTCTTGACCAACCTCGGCAAAGTTGCTCTCCACTTTAAGCATTTACACTATGAGCGCATGATGAAAAAATAAGTGGAATTGAATCAGCCGCATTTGCTTGTTGGCTGAAAATTCCCTCATAACCTGAATAAAAAATTATTTGAACAATAGCTACCTGCCCCTGAAGTGATGCTAGAAAGAAGCAACTCCCAGGTTAGCTTGTTTCATATGGTAAACTAACGTGGATCTTAATTTATCATCAACCCAACTCCAGCTTTCTTTTTTGAATGAAGCTGAAGCCTGCTATCCTTAGCTAACCAGCCGACTTTCATAGTTTATGATTCATGTGATGATAGCTTAATATGTATAATAGTATAATAAGACTGTTACTCTGAGAAATCATTTAAGGTTACAAGCTGAGCAACATGTAGTGACATTTATCTACATGGATTCACACAGATTATACAGTTTGTTATTAATCATTTCTACAACTTCAAAAGAATTCAACATTAGGGCTCTGTCATATAAACATGAATGTTTCAGTGACGAACCTTCGACCCCCCCCATCTCACCTCCAATCAGCATGAGCAAGGAGGTGAACAATTGACAGTGACACTCTGGTCATTGCAAAACCATTGAGGGTGTGTGTGGGGGGGGTGTCCGTGTCCGTGTGTATGTGTGTGTGTGTGTGTGTGTGTGTGTGTGTGTGTGTGTGTACTATTTGAGACTATTGACTATGTTAACCATGTCTATCTATAGTTACAATGGCCAATTTTGGTTCAATATCATCATTGTGAGGACATTTGGACTGGTCCTCACAAATTCGATGGGCTGTTTCAGTGTTAAGGCTGAGGGTTAGAGTGGTAGTTCTCCAACAAGAGGATTGGCGGTTCAATCCTCAGTCTTCCCCATCTGCATGACATACTGTCCTTGGGCAAGATACTGAACCCTTTAATGGCCACTCCTAGATGTTGAAATCACTAATTGTAAGTTGCTTTGGATAAAACCGTCTGCCAAATGACATGTAATGTCAGGTTGAGGTTAGGATAAGACGCCATGGAATGCTTTCAGTCAATGAGTGCCCTCACAACTATAGAGGTGTGTGTGTGTGTGTGTATGTGTGTGTGTGGTATATGAGCTCTTTGACCTGCAGTCAGGGATATTTATGAACTCCTCAGTGACAGTGCGTGTTAGTCAGCTTGTGTGTTTATGTTACTACTGCTTACTACCGTGATCTGCGCGTGTGCGTCCGCATGCACGAAAGGCTCCTGATCAGAACACTGAATATGGTGTGTGAGTTTTGTGGATAGATGGGGTCCCTGTGGTCTGAATCTCTAGTGTGAACTGCCTGATGTGTCCACAGAGACCACAGTATACCTGACAGGTGAGCTGGCAGTGACATTAAAGTGTTTACCGTCAGTAACGGCCTCACTCCTTTGCCTTACATGTGTAGAAAGGTTAAACGATCTGTCTCCTTACCTGATGACGTGCAGATGATATATGTTTGCAGAATCGCAGATATCTCCCAAACGACATGCATCCTTCGTTCAATTCATGCTCATTTTCTGCAGCTGTTGCGGGACGGCTCTTTGCGGGGTGGCACTTCCACACGACGCGGACAAACTTTGAGCATTTTCCCCTCCTCTCCAGTTCTCCGTCTGCCCCTCAGCCGCGCGGCGTGTCCCCTCACACGGAGCGCAGAGATGGAGTGAAGCCCCGCAGCAGATCCGCCCTCACAGCGTCGTCCTCGTTTCCTTCGCGGTTATGGGGCATTTCAGCTTTTTACCATCTAACTGTGTCTTTATCCGCCTGTAGGAATTTCCAGCTGTAAAATCTTTCATTACGCGGGATCCTCTGCTGGGGTTCCCTCGGAGCGGGCGGGTGTCGGTGGCGCACCGCTTGTCTGCACTGGATCAGACAACTTCTCCACAGTGCACAGCGCGCCAGGAGCGCACAGACTGACAGAGACAGCGTGTTCATGACACCGTGTGATGATGACGAACAGTAACGCACACACACACACAGTACATTTCAATAAGAAATATCCCAAATAATAGAAAGGGCGGGAAAAACACAGAGGTTGATAAAGGCAAAGTCTACTCAAGATCCGAGGAATAGTTTATTAAAATTGGTTTCCATAATGTGAGAGTTTATTAAATATTACAGGGTAAACACAGTTAGATTCAGACGCATTTGTCTCGATCTCAAGTAAATAAATAAAACAACAGCATCAGTGACAATCTAACTGTGAACTTATCACAGCGATTCATTTCACCTCCAAACAAGTGGCACTGATCCTCACAGAGAATCCAGCTGTGGTGTGTGCGCACTGTGCAACCAGTGGAACTCAGTCCTGTGGACGTGCTGCGCCCTCTTGCGTTGGGTTTAGGTAACTACCTTGATCCAGTACGACACTGGTGAGTCAGGCAGGTGTCTGTGAAGATTGAAATGTCATCAGATAACATAACAACCATGACAATATAATATGTATCCTGCTCTATGAATGAACAGCAATAAAATATATGTTCAAAGTGTCTTTGACCTGCTGCTTATTTGGACCATTACAAAAGACACTTGGGTCACCTCTCTATTTTTTCTGTGAATTGAGAAGTTTTACCTCCATACATTAACATGCTTTTAAAACTGATATCAGTGTTTTAGACCTATACCTGACTATAAGTTTATTTAAAAAAAATAGCATATAATAGCCAGCCTTTCTAATGGGTATTGCCTACTTCAGTCCTCATCATAGTAGACAACTTGTCTAATGGTTTTATTGAGAAATATATATATATACAAAATGACATTCAGCCGGCTACTGGTGTGGATGTTTCTGACCAAACCATCATAAACAGCCTCCATGAGTGTGGTATGAGAGCCCGACGTCCTCTAGGTAGAGCTGTGCTCACAGCCCAGTGTGCAGCTTGATTGGCATTAGCAAGTGAACACAGAATTGGAAGAATCGCCACTGGTGCCCCGTTCTCTTCACAGATGAGAGCAAGTTCACAATGAGCACATAATGTCTCCAGAGTCTGGAGACATCATCCATCATGACAGATTTGGTGGTGGGTCAGTGATGTGGGAGGCATGTCCTTGGAGGATTGCACCGACCTTCATGTCATAGCCAAAGCTACCCTGACTGACGTAAGGTACCAGGATGTAATCCTCAGAGCGATTGTCGGACCATATGCTGGTGCAGTGGGCCCTGTGGCTGAGGGGTAGAGTGGTCGTCCTCTAACCTGAAGGTCGGCGGTTCGATCCCCAGTCTGAACTATCTGCATGCCGAAGTGTCCTTGGGCAAGATGCTGAACCCCGAATGGCCCCCCCTTAGAATAACAAAGTGCTGGGATAGATGCACTGTATGAATGTGTGTGTGAATGTGTGAATGTGAAACTGTAATGTAAAGCGCTCTGAGTGGTCATCAAGACTAGAAAAGCGCTATATAAATACAAAACCATTTACCATTTACCATATATATGGGAATCTACGTGAGCATAACCCTATCCGTGGTGGTAACGAAAACTCACTCACATGTCATCACACAGAGGACATGCTCAGGACTGCCAGTAGTTCCTCCCTAGCAGAATGCTGATTGGTCAAAACCAATTTGTTGTGTTATCCTTGAAATTGTACAGATATCTGTCACAAGGAGTCACAGATTTAGTGCAGTTTAAGTCTTAAGTGACTGCTACAGACATTCTGTGACATCATCACATCATGTGATCACCAAGTGTGCAGCAGTGGAAAGAAAACAATGTATTGTCCTCAAACAAATTATGTATGTGCCGTATTATGTATTTACTGAGTAAACCCTTCAAGACAATTACTTTCACACATGCAACCAACATTTATTTAGTGTCGGCCATCTTAGCAGACATCATTACATGCATGCATTACATGATTCTGTATTGCCCATGTTGGTGCGGTTAGTGCTTCTTCAGCCTCCTGTTTCTGTCTGAGAGTTTCTTCTCCTTCAACTCTTTATGGAGATGAAGTCAGAGACTGAGTCAGACTTCCTGGAAAGGAGACAAAAAGAGAAAAAGACACGATTTCGATAAATATTCATCAGCTGAGAATTCATCATTCTCCCTCAGTCTCAGACACACAGTGATGCACAGGTTATGACGTGAACTCATTTTATTGATACTCTTTTTTGTCCATCTACTACCATTATACACACACTGGGCACACTCAAGCGAGGACCAATCTTGCAGACAGATTTGTTCTGAAGTAGTACGAGCAATTGAAGAGAATTCTTTGGCATACACCAATATAATCATACTTAAAATTTCCTCTCAAGTACGAAGATAATTCATGAGTGTCACAGGAGGTTAGTCTGAGAGAAACAGATAAAGAGCTTTCTTAACAGGGAATACTTTGCCTGAAGAACTCCATCGGCTTAATCTAAATGAACACTGGGTTCAAGTATAATACCAGATTGATCTAATGTTAATTTATTATCATTAATTTATCTAGCGATACCTATAACAAACGTAGTGTAAAACTTTATATTCGGTTCATCATGCCATCATCATTGTCATCAACATCATCACCATCATCACCATCATTATCAGCATCATCATTATCATTACCATCATCATCACCATCATAACCATCATCACCATCATCATCATCCTCCTGTAACACTCAGGCCAAACCTCACCTCTTGTTCTGCCGGCGGAGAACAGCCTTGTTTATCTCCCTCAGCAGAAGTTCCTTGTTGTTCTTCATGTTAGCTTCTGCCGTCTCCAACATAAAGTTGATCTTGGCCTGACTGAAAGGACCCTGGAAAGTGGAGAACTCCTCCATCTTTGCAACAACCTCATTTGCATCTATAGAAAACAGTGAAGGCTTATTAGGCTCTAATCCAAAGAGACCCTGCTCTTTTATGACAGCTTGCTAAATTCACAAAGCTATTGTCTGGGAGATCTACATGGTCTGACCTGGATACCTGAGAATGTCTTACAAGTTTGTAGGTGTAAATCCTGAATGTGAACACAGGAGCTCTTAGTTTCTTAATCCTGACACTTTCATAGATGTTATGCTGTAAAGTAAATTATTTCACAGTACGTGTCAAGCTGTACTTTGGATTATGAACAGCAAATCATCTGCACACAAATTTTAAAAGGTGACATTGTCACAACTTCAATCAGCTCATAGCATTTTTATTTTCTGTTATCTTGTTTTTCGTGTACTAGTTCTCATCTTGTTTCAGAATTCAGCCACTCCCCCCTGCTCTGCATCACCAACGGATTTCATTTCCTGCCCCATCCCCAGATTAACCAAAGGAGACCGGTATTGTTAGAAAAAACATTGAACCTGTTCCAATGCTACACAAATACAATACAATGTAGAAGTGGCCCCAGGAGAGAGACATTCATAACATTGCTCTGTGAAATTGTATTTGTGCTAACCTATTAAATCTAGAAGCTATTACATTTAACACAGGAAACAAACTGTGTTCATACTGCACCATAGAAAACACAGCTCATCTTGTTTCTGTCATTTGAAGTTTAAATCCTGTTTATAAGCAGTTCTAAATCGAAGATGTAAAAGCATTACAACAAATCTGCATACTGTGTGTATGTGTGCGTCACAGACCTTGGCAGTTCCGTCTATTGAAGAGCGGCATGTAAACGATTGTAGGCTCCTTCTCTTTTCCCTCAAACACGTAGCAGTCCTTTGGCCACTCTCTCTCCTCCAGGACCTGATCGTCTATCTTGGGGAAAGGCTTCTTTACCTCCGCAGCATAGTCTCTGGCCAGAGTCAGAGTCTGAGGAGAGCGCAGGAGCAAACAGCATTGGCTCAGACGGTTTACAGACTTCAACTTGTTGAGTGTTCCACAAATGACTGGTTAGCCATAGTGTATAACTCTGTTATCCTTTAATTCATAAATCTAAGGTACCACTTTGTCATTTAGTCATTACTCTGCCCCCGAGTTTTTTGGACTTGTTTTGGAGCTTGAAGCTTGTTGTGGACTTTTAATGTCAGTTGAGGACTTTTGGGAATTTTATAGTATTTGGACTCATTATTTCCTCTCTTACTGTGAAGAGACTGACAGTAGCTGTATCTCCATTCAGGAACATTTAAATTTAACTTAACTTATTAAAACATACAATTTGTGTAAGATGATACAATTTGTAATCACAATTTTTTTTTGTTGACATTGTGTGTACTCAGTTTTGATGTAGTGTATGAAGGTGCAGAGCAAGGTGACGTAATGGTTAGGGGCGGCTGTGACTTAGGGGTGGAGCAGTCGTCCTCCAACCTGACGGTCGGCAGTTCGATCCCCAGTCTGACCCATCTGCATGCCTAAGTGTCTTTGGGCAAGATGCTGAACCCCGACCTGCCCCCCCATAGAACAACAAAGTGCTGCTAGTAGATGCACTGTATGAATGTGTGTGTGAATGTAAAACTGTACTGTAAAGTGCTTTGAGTGGTCATCAAGACTAGAAACCACTATATAAATACAAAACCATTTACCCTTTGTTATTAATTAAGCCCATGGTTTAAAACAATGCCCCTGGCTGACGTGTATAGAGAGACACAGACACACACACACACACACTTTACATTACCTCAAACATGTTTCCAGCGCTGTACTCCGGTACGATAATGAGGTCAATGTCTCTCTTCTCTCCCAGAAAAGGAGGGTAGGCAACATTGATCAGCAGCCCGGCATCGACCAGGTGGAATCTTTCTTTGGCACCAAGGCAAGGTGGAGCATCTGCCACGCAAAATCGTTTTATAACCATCAGCACTGTTTAAAGCAAATCTTTTATATCTTTACTTATTTAGTTATATACTTACCATTTGGTCTTTATTGGTTTGGATCATTATAAGACCATCAATTCCACTGTTCACTTACTGTATTTGTCTCTTTACCTTTTTTATTCTGAACTATGTAACTAGCATCGACTGTACATAAAGATGAACGACACAACTGCACCCCAAAAGTGAAGCCAAAGCATCTCAATTGCCACCTGGTGGCTGGGATATAGGTCATCTACTCTGCCACCTCTTTGTTAGTGGATGTGACATGGACCAAACTAAAAAGTCAAGCTACATGTCAAATCCTTTTTTCTCAATCATGATTTCTGTGATTTCCGGTGGTTCTAATGAAGTTACACCGATTTGTTGGAGTGCATATTCTTCTTCTAAGTTTGCTTATAATTACTCATTGGATGATATGCAAGCAGTGTGAAACTAGGGCTTAACAAGGTGGACATCTTCTGTCCTTCACCCTCAACAAGAGTAAGGAAAAACAACCATAGTAAAAAAATGCACGTACATTAGTGCAATAGTGTGTAACTGAACTCATGTTTGTGAGTATGGCATATTGCATAGCAAGCAGACATTTTCTAATCATAGTCCATGATCAGCTGACACCACGATGACTATCCACCAACACGATGGCAGGGTTAAAGTACAGGACAATTTGGCTTCATTTCTAAATAGTGGGCGGGAGGAGAGATGTGTCTTCCATCTTCATTTACAGTCTATTGTCACCAGTAAACGTGTTATACCTCCATGGGATGGATCATAATGGAAGAGAGGTAGCAGTTACTTCCCCTTGTTCAACAGTCAATTCCAGTTGACACATAGCAACATGGAGGTTTAGCTGGAGTCAGGTTTCAGGGCACGTCTTTAAATGTAAAATCAATATTTGTCTCTCTCTAGCTCTGTTTTGCTGTCCACTAACTTCCGCTCTTAAGAGCTGTACTAGTTTTGTGCAGTTTTTTGTATATTTTTCACAGAAAACAGCTGATGGAAACCATAGTGTGACAGTGACTGAACTCAAGCATTACTCAACTTCTTTCTTATAGTTGCTGAGGACGTCTGTCTTCTCACCTTTGTGTTGGTACAGGTAGTTCCTGGTTGTTCCCCACTCCCATTTCATAATCAGGGGAAGGACTTTCTTAGGGATTACAGAGGCTGGGAGAAACACATAGAGAACAAATAGATGCATTAACATCTCATTTCAATCAAGTAAATACAGTTAGTATATCTATAATATTTTCACACTGACCATTCCCAACACTTTGGCTCCAGGTGTCTACTGCCGCCATCAGCTCCAGACTCAAATTCTGAAAAACAATTTTTCTTTCCTCCATATTCTTTGACTCCAGCAACGAAGAATCGTTATGATTTACCTTGTCTGGAAAACAGAGAATGTAATGGGCACTCTGCAGTCGTTATTGCATCACAAATGATCACAGGCAAAAAAAACATAACTGAAAAGAAAAATCTGACGTTGACAACATTCCTCTTAAACTGTCAATGCAGTTTAACAAATTAGCTTACAGATGCCAAAACAACTGGATTTAAAGAGTAAAACTAAGTCATCTGAGCTTGACCATCACCTTCTAGTTTTTTCTGCAGAGCGTTCAGTGCAGAAAGAGTGGTAGGGTCCCTGGTGGAACTTCTGATCAGGGCTACCAGTTTGTCAAGGGTGTTGTATACACGCAAGTACTCCTCAGAATCCCTGTCTTTATGTCCGGGCAATGAGCCAAACAAACACACACACAAACACACACACAGGGAGAGAGCAAGCATGTAAGACATTCAACTCACACATGTTATAGTGAAGCATGATACTGCGACTACTTGTTTTTCCTGTGTGGGTATGGAAATGTGATTGTTATTACCATTCAACCAGGGAGGGATGAACTCTTTGATAACCTCGTCATGAGCCAACGCACAACCCAGAACACCTGCACAATTTCAACACACACAAGTTTGAAAATGCTGATTCATATGCATACATGACCAACACTCCTGCCAATCCATAAAAGCAAAAATGCACTTGTTGCACCGTGGGTGATGATATCCTATGAACACACATTATTCTGCCAAAGTTTCAGTTTGAGTGGCTTCACATGAGAGTTTCTTTATTTTCTCTGTGCCCTTCTCATTGGTATTCAGAGGGCGAGGCTTATTAAGGGAATCAAATATTTAACAATGCTTGGGTCACTGTCAATCAAATCTGTTGCAGCCTTTTACATGTCAAACAGAATATGATTTATCTTAAAACTGAGATATTAGTATACAGCCATAAATATGTATTGTTACACAGAGATAATTTGAAGGACATTTCAAAGATCGTATTATAATTATTTATTTATTAACTTCATCAACTCTACATCCAGTAGTTTTTTAACTCAAGGTATATTTTGGTATTTTAATAAATATTTTACAATTTCTTTTCCCTTCCTTCAAATATATGATTTTGTCACATTTTAAAGCCAATTTTTTTCAAAACACATCATCAATATTATCCTTATAAAATATTAATTGCCTCTAAGGGGCTGTAAAACAAACTGAAAACACAAAAGTGTATAAGGATAGCATGATGGCAAACAGTTGCCTGCTCATGCGTCCAGTAAACACTTTTTTTTTAAATTAAATTACTGATTGCAGATCCAACCTGTTGTTATCACTCTCACATGTAAACACACACCTTGTAGCTCGATCATGTCCATCTCTGGCTTCTGCTCCTGCAGCTCTCCGCTCTGAAACTTACTGCCCAGGAGAGACGTCTCAACAAAGACACCCAGCTCTGTGAATCCAGCCTCATGAGGACTCACCTCAAACCATTTCCCTACGAAACACAGAGTGAATTTCACACTAAATGTTATTTAGTCATTGATTCCCTTAAGACCCTGCGGGGACATGTGCATAGAAGAAGCTCTGGAAATGGTCTGTATTCATAAAGCACTCTTCTTGTCCACTCAAAGTGCTTTACGGTTGAGTTTTGCCAGTCATCTATTCACACAGACATTCATACACTGCAGCTATGTGCAGCACTTTCTCTATCACACATCACTCACACAGTACTGGGTGTCAAGGGGCAATATTGGGTTCAGTGTCTTGCCCAAGGACACGTCAGCATGAAGAATGAGGAAGACTGGGATCCAATCTCTTCTTTCTCCCAATGCATGTACATGTATATACCTTCTATAGGCCCATCTGAAAGGCATCCCTTCTCTATGGCGCTGTAGATGGGGTAAGGGTTTGTGGCATTCCTGTTGGCCTCGTCGGAAAGACGCCGCACGTCCATCTGATGAAAACAAGATATTTCTAAAGGACTATGTGTACCATCATTGTAACAGGGTGTGTTTCCTAACAGGAAGTAAATGCGTGTGTGTGTGTGTGTGTGTGTGTGTGTGTGTGTGTGTGTGTGTGTGTGTGTGTGTGTTTGGTCTGGTACCTGTTTCATGATCCCAGCAGAGGTTAACACCCCCCAGATATCAGACAGAGAGAAAAGCTCCTCCTTTGACCTCTTGTCCAACCAGGCCAGAGCCTGCTCCAGCTCGACCCCAGGACTTGTCATCAGGGACACTGCTCTGTCCATGTTGCCGCTCCAGTGCGGGTCACTGTACAGGGAGCACATGGACCTATCACAGGAAGACAGACAGGTTAACACATCAAATGAACTCATTATTGAGTATAAAATGGTTTGTTTTTTTGTAGTTATCTTATGTAATTAGTTTGTTTTTTTTTGAGCTCTTCCAGTCTCATATAAATATCATAATAGGTAGTATATCCCATCATCACATTGACATGTCCCATCAGCCATCAGCAGCTGTTCAGCTCTCGTTACACCAGTGATTCTCAAACTGTGTGGCGGGCCCCACCGGTGGGAGGCAGAGGCATAACAGGTGGGGCGCGAGACCGGGAGGGGTAAATGTGAATCGCTCTTTTGCCGTAGCCAGGGGTCGGCAACTCGCGGCTTCAGCTCCTCTGCAGAGGCTCCTTGTACAGTGTTGTGCATGTCGCGCATATTTTTTGTGAACGGATAGAGCACACACTCAGGCCCCGGGGCCCCACCCCCACTCACTCGCTCAGAGACACACACAGGAGATCAGAGTTCGTTCACGTGAAGCAGCCGGTCAGGGACAAACAAGAGACAGAGTTCAAAAACCAAGTTGAAAAGAAAGTACGATGAAGCCTGTCTTGCTCTCGGGTTCAAAGTGAATGTTGTAGGACATGAGAAGAGACCAGTGTGTATTTTATGTCTGAAAACTATTATATTATACTATTATATGTGTGAAACTGTGATTGTTACCATGTCGACCCAGAGACTCCTCCCATGTAAAGCAGAGAGTCCAGCAGACCATCCTTTTCCATTTGAGAGAGGGAACCAATCAGACCCACGGCTGCCCTCTGACCCCCACCGGATGGCAGCAGAGCGATGTGGGGAACCCAGTCCTGGTTGGAGAGATAGTAAATCGGACAGCGGATAAGCGAAATGCAGAATACTGTTATTTATTCATTAAGTAAACTTCATTGTTTGGGATGTTTATGAGGTGACTGTCGGCTACTGGGTTTCTTAGTGTTATTTAAACTCTAAATTCCTTGGAAATGTTCACAACAAAAGCAGGATGTAACGTTTTCATGTTTCCAAAACGACACAGGTGTCAGCACATATTGCCAAAAAACTAAATCTATAAAATCATTCACTCAGGGTGAATCCTGCTGTGTTCTTACATCGAGTCCCACAGAAAGCCTGGAGGTTCTCACTCTAACATTTGCATTCCCACAGACCCCCCGGAGAATATCCACAGGATCTCTGGAGTTCAGTGCATGTCTGAAATCAGTTTAACTATGACTGTGTGTGGTGAGAAGCAGGGAGTGGACTATGAATTCACTGGATTATTGGATTATCATGGATTACTGTAAACAAGCTGCGCCTGTTTGACAGCATTTTTTATAGGTCTGTAAGATTAATGTGATGAATATGATAGCATATCACACAACTTACCACTGTATTAATTAGCTTACAACCATACAGCTTCAGCAGTGCTCTGTTCCTGTGAGTGTCTAAAGTCTGCTCAAAAGTTACTGTAAGACCTTAAACTAGTGATACAAATTCATGGAGGACATGCATGTGTTACGTAAAAACAGACGAAATGATATTTGACATGGTGTGAGGGCATATATTAAGAGCCAATGCACAAAGGTACAACTCCCTCAGGCTTGACAAAACGCAACAACAGGTACAAAGAGGAACAGCTAAGAAGCATCAACTTCCTCCTACCACCCTTACTCCACCAACCAGCAGAACCTGACATGCACCTTCCTGACGGGTGCTTGCCAGGCTGACACACGGACGGACAGAAATGGTGTTAGTGTGTGAGCGGTTTCTTTCTTACTGCAGAACAGTTGATTCCCAGGCTGTGGAGAGACTCCAGCACGACCCTTTTCCTCATGTCAACATAGTCCTGCTCACCAGCACACAGCGAGGGGGACCGGTAGACGGGTTTCTGTGGGGAATAGGGTTGGTAATGAATAATCGATATTCGAATATTCGTTCATTAAGAATTATTCGAATAAAAATTCAAGCCTAATGAATATCATTCTAGTCCCATGCATTATCAGAACAACATCTTCCGGTATCTTGCGCGAGCTCGATTACAACAGCAGATGAGTATTAGTTCAGGTCAGTGATGTGTACATCTAAAGAAAATATGTAATCACTCTAACTGCCCCATCCCTTCCCGTAAACTCACAGACCAGGGTTCCTAAACTGAAAAATAAACACATTTATGTATTGTATATATGTCTATTTATTTATCATTCAGATAATGGAACATATATTTTCACAGTGAGCCTCTTTAACATAATTCAATTCAAGCAACAAAATTGAACTTCAGTATATATTCAAATTTAGTATCAGCGAACAGAGACTAACCAAATATTACCTCAACACGTCATTTAAGTGCACTGCACCACGGTCGGTATGAAGTCCAGATATTGGAATTTCCCAAAAGTTCGTGCCGCGCACTTCGCTCTATAAAGTCGGGGGGGGGGTCGGGGGTCATGCCTTAGCGAATAATTGATTAATTGTTCAATAACGTTATGAATATTCGAACATGAAAACTCCTGTAAAGTCCCATCCCTAGTGGGGAACAAATAGACTCATTTAGACAGCACAGTGAATGGAAGCTGAGATTGTTCATTATTCTAATTTCAAAATTCAAAGTTGAATTTAAATTTGGGACTGCAGCCCCACTGCAACCATCAAATAAGACTTGAATAGAACTACTCAACTATCAAGCCTGCATCTAGCCGGGGGTGCTGTTATTATTGACAAGAAGTTGTCTAAACACTGCAATGTGGGCGCTAAAGCAGCAGTTTGACCTAATTCAGATGCTCGACTAAAATGATCCATGTGGAAATATTTTACCAGAGCAGATAAAAATAGCTGCTATATACAAGGCCACCCTAAATTTCAACAACTATACCAACGCTATGCAAAGAGTGGACAAGGATGGCAGATGACAATTGGACAATTCTCTGAATGACCTATCACCGACCACAAAACGTCCCATCTCTAAAATGTCTCCCTCAATCAATCGACTAGTTGACCTCCTTTTGGGAATAGCTGACGACAACTAAGATACAGTTGTCGTGAAAGCCGGACCCTCAATGGATAAGTGGTAAAGATAATGGATGGATGGATGTCAATTTGAAATGTGCTCCCATAATACCATATACACATTGCAATGTATTTCTTATATACTGCATTAAACTGCTGCTGCAAAATGATATCATGTAAAGTCTTAAAATACAGCCTGGGTTTCATCAAAGGATTTTTTTTTGGGGGGGGGGATATTTTGAGGAAATTTCCGTATTACCTATTTTCTTATTTAAAGCAAAACACTAGCAACTATTGTTGCCAACACAGTAACTAAAAGTGTATGGTCCAGTGCCCAAGCATTAAATATAGTCTTCTGTTTGTGTTATTAATATTATACCATACAGACGAATACAGATCAGAGTATCAGCACCTGATCAATGGTGAGGGAATCTAGCTAAACATTGAACTATTCTAATAATCTTCAGTCCTTTGTCATTCATCTCTCACCAATGAGGCTGCTTCTTTTTGCTCCATGTTGTCCGCTGCCTCCCCCGAAGCTACTGAAATCACAAGCCACAGGCCAATCAATGAGACTGATAGGTTTAGTGTTCCGGTCTGCATGTCTGCATGTGAACACAACCTTCTCTGCTTAACGAAGTTCTGAAGCTGTCGTGAAAGTTGAGCCCCAACACCTCTGCTGCTCGATGAGTCTGATCAGAAGTGGCAGGGTCTCCGTTCTCGTTTTGAGGAACTGCGTCAGGAACAGACAGTCCAGAGAAAGAGGAAGGGGAGTCAGGCTGGGGCAGGTACCAACAGCCACAAGTAAAAACCCTGCATTCTTGTTTCCTCGGGAGTGAAAGTCTCATCGTGTTTGAAAAATGGGAGTTGCTTTAATTCTCTGAAAGATTCATGAGGAGAGCCAAGTGTATGGAGGGTTGTAAGGGCCAAAACTAAAAATATAAATACGTAAATAATTATATAAATATGTAATGGGGTGTTATTATGTTCCAGCTAACTTTAAGAAACCCTGCAGTGAGTATCGTCTCAGGGGGATGTTCCAATTGCCGACAATGAGGAGGGGGGGATATGTATTTCTAGTGCTTTCTTATTTTCATTTTATAGCCAATGATTAGGCTAAATCAGTACTTACAAAAGGAGTAATGTTTTATGTACCTTTTATTTTCATGTGTATATGTTGTAAATAAGTATTCTGGTCTGTGAACCCCCCTGTCGCGCTGTGGTACGTGCCGCTCAGGGACCTGTCTCTCTGTCTGCATTCGGAGCTGAAAGAGACAGGTATGGTTATGGAGTGTTCCACTTCTAAGTGTCATTGTTACGTTTAATGCATGCTACTGTGACACCCAGCTGAAAGAGCAATATAAGATGGCTGTAACGTGTAAAGTGCGGAGTTTGAAGAGTTATTTCAGAAGTTAGGGCTGCAGTGTTTTCCTTTTGAAGTGCGCCGATTTGCGCCGCAGCAACCCGCGGCATTATGGGAAATGTAGTTCTCTTGTTGGATTTGTACAGAACGAATGTGAAGTGCATTGTTTGTTTTTAAATGTTGTTTGTGAACCCACATTAAGGCATTGTGTATACTCTGTAATGGGTTAGACATGTAAGACAGGGAATATTTATGTTTATTTTGTCCTTTGGGTTATATAATTATTTCATGCATCCTTTACAGCAGTCTAAGGAGATGTGAACTGATGCAGTCCCTGTTACATGTTTCATCATTACAGGTATGATTGTCAAATTAATCACTATACGATCATTGCAATTGACTGGTTTTGTTTATAATGTATATATGTTTTGTTATACTCGGTCTGCATTCGGAGCTGAAAGAGACAGCAGTCTAAGGAGATGTGAACTGATGCAGTCCCTGTTACATGTTTCATCATTACAGCTGAAAGAGCCAGTAAAAAGATATCCAAAGAGCGCTGTGGTGTCGGGGTGATTTTGTGGTGTGTCGCAGAGTCGCTACAAATACATAAATATATACAAATTTATATAATTAAATGCCTACATTTGTATTTATCAATTCATGTATTTATTTATATATTTCCATTTTTTTTTATTTACTTATACTTTCATTTATTTATTTATACTTGTATTCATCCATAACGTTTCTTGCTGGACAGAACATAATTAAACTGTCAACTTCAGTCATCAAAAGTCCAGGGGGCGTGTTAAAGCTTCCGATTGGTGGTTGAACTTGAATGTACTGCTTTTGCCTCATTCAAGATGGCAGCGCACATCTGGTTGCTAAGCACCAATCCACAAGAAGAACATGAAGAAGAAGAAGGAGGCAGTGCCCATGCCCGTGGTTCGGATTGCGTGCTACATGGTAGTAATGTTTGCTGTAGCTGAACAAATGGAGGCAAATGCCAATTCATATGCCTTTTTACATGTGATTGAGGGCATTGCTGAGCAAATAGGAATGTAATGGGCCCTGAGTGACACTGAAATGATTATGAATTTATTCTTTGAGCGTATTATATAATTCTTTATGTATTTATGTACTTATATAATCATTTATGTATTTTATATATTTAGTTTCGGCCCTGAAACCCTCCAAACTTGACAACTGTGACAAAGAAATTTATTTTTAACAAGTAGGACAGTTACATTCCTTAAATGTCCATATCCATCCTAATGGATCCGTTTCTGACTGAGCTATACTGACTTCAATGACCTCGTGACCTTTCCTCAAATGTCAGGACAATTTGAACCCCATTAGCGATGTAACTCCTTTCCAGCCAACGCTCTCATATCATGATATGTAATGTTCATTTCGTCCAGTAGAGGTCAGGAGCAGCTTTTAACTTTTAGTCCAGTTTAAGACAGCGAGCTTTAAATCCGGTGTCACACGAAGTCCTACAGCCAGTATTTGAGTCCAAGTCTCCCGTACACACATCCTTGACCCCTTGGGAAAGATATGTAAAAGGTATCACTTGGACTGTAGTAGACACATGAAGATCTACATCCTGTTTCAAAACTTCACATCACCAACCACCTAATCTCAAATGCTGAATATATTATTTATTTACGAAACTAAAAACCTAAAACTAAAACTGCTGCAATTTGAAAAGCTGGAAATTTCAATTCAGACAATGCAATCTCTGCTACATCAATATAAGCTACAGGGCCCAAGATTGGGCTATTCATAAATCCAGTGCTAAGTTTGTTTATAATGAATCCTGCATTTTAGAAACTAATCATTTTCCATGTAGTGATTCACTAAATTAAGTTGCAACATTTAATGATAATCATTTGTAATAAAGATTCATTGATGTTATCAGTTTGTAGGAAACATTTGCAGTGTTGTTCAATAAAAAGGAATCTGGGATAACCGATGAAAAAAGGACAGTTTTAAGTTGTAAATATTTATACTAATTACACCAGACAATCTTTGTAAATGTTGGTATGAATCTGTCTTTTTTAATATATGTGCATACATGGACCAAATTGAGTATTGTACTTTTCGTGTTTTGAATTGGACCCAGATTATTTGTGTGTGTGTGAGTGAGTGTGTGTGTGTGTGTGTGTGTGTCAATGTGTGTGTGTGTGTTAAAGTGCTGATTGAAGGCACGTGTGTTTGAGTGCGCCCCCACTCTGTAGGTTATGTATGTCACATGGAGCCACCACCGTGTGTCTGTAGACTCAGCTTTGTTCATGTGTGTGCAGGTTTGCTGTGCATGTATGATTCAACCTTATATGTGAACGTTATGGCTACTCCCTTCATTTTGCAGTCTGTGCACGTAAAGGGAGGTTATCATGCAGCCATGCACCACTAAAAGCCCCTTACATTTGGTGGTGATGTATCTGGGAGAAATGTGTGTCCCTGGTGAAGAATTTGGCTGCTTTGTTGACGTTGAAGTGGATGAATAATTTATAAATATATATATATATAATAAATATCTTCCATCCATCCTCCATCCATCCATAGTGTGACTCTATAAATGGTTAAAAATCTCATGGATCCATTAAGGTTTGACTGTGCACACCAACTAGGGGATCTGGGATCCATTTTACAAATATTCTAGTCTTTTGCACGTTATCTTAATGAGCAACACAGACTGGACCGAATGTCTCGTGCACATGTCAGCGTCTCCGTCAGTCACAGGTCAGCACCAATTAACTCTGACTCAGTGCCATGGTTGAGGGCAGTTGTGTGTTCATGTGATGCACCATGCTCAGTGACCTCGTTGGAAAGCTGGAGGCTGGAAACGCACATTCTCCTAATGTGTGTCCTCATCTAAACATCTCTCCTCCCCCACACTGTCTCCTTGTATCAGCTGCTGTACGTCAGATTTAAACCATGTTTTAATCTCCAGCCGCCATTTCTCACATTAATTTCACTGCTGCTCTGTGCACTGGTTCGCCTTGCACACATTTTTGTATTTCTTAATACCAGCATTACATTTTTTGCCCTGTAAGTTAATTTGACCTTAAAAACATTTAAATTTAGCAAGAAAAGTAAATGAACGTTTGATATTTATTTAATTTCTATGTATGAATGTGCTAACCCGGCAAACTAATATTCTGGTTAATATTGAATACAGCACATCATTCAAATTGATTCATGATGTGTGAACACCCTCTGACATCAGTAAAATCCATGGTGTATATAAAGATGGAACAAGGACCAAATTAAAAAGTCACTCAGGTTTGATTTAATTTTAGGCAGTTCTTATACGACTGATGTTTGTCCAAGTTCTCATTCTTTCTACCAAATTTAGTGTATTTAGTGATTTAATTCTGCAAAAACAGAGTGAAACGTCCCGACTGAGGCTGACTCATGTTTCGACAAGACCTAAACACTGAGGCTCCCCTGATCGCCACCGCGCAGACATGGAAACATTTGTATCCAAGATTTTGGTTTCAGATCTGGACAGTGGGAGTAGGTGGAGACGGCTTCATCCATGTATGATAAAAGCTAATAGTCACGACTACTTGGATTCAAAAAATGTTTTACAAACCATAAGAAGCATTTGTTGATGTGAACCATGCCTGCCAAAAAACTAATTCAGAAAACTGTCAATAGAGAATTATTGATTGCATAAAGCTGAAAGTTACAAAGCAAAGTCAATGAAATTAAATATGCATCCGCCCACAGTTTGAGAAACTGTATTTCACCAACAATATGATTTCAGGGTTTGAATGGAAATTGATGTATTAGATGTTGAGGAGAAAATAATGGACACTTTGAAGGTGTTGAGTTGGAGGTGCATCTCATAGGCTGATCTGAGAGGAGACGGTGGAAGGACTCCAATGGGGTCTCATCTCAGGCATCATTTTATTATTATTATTATTATTATTATTATTAGGGGATAGAGAAGGAGGATGAATGGGTGAGAGTAGGGATGAGAGAAGGAGGTTGAATGGATGAGGGTAGGGATGAGAGAAGGAGGATGAATGGGTGAGAGGAGGGATGAGAGAAGGAGGTTGAATGGATGAGGGTAGGGATGAGAGAAGGAGGATGAATGGGTGAGAGGAGGGATGAGAGAAGGAGGTTGAATGGATGAGAGTAGGGATGAGAGAAGGAGGATGAATGGATGAGGGTAGGGATGATGGGAGGAGAATGACTGGATGTAGTTAGGACTTTTTTCCTTTTTGTCAGTTTTTTCTTCTTCTTCTTCTTTCTTCTCTCTTCTTTCTCTTTCTCCAGGAGAGAGAAATGGTGGGTTTTTGAAAAACAAAATCTCAAGATGAAAATGTGGTGCAATACATGTAGAAGACATGGACAGAGATGTTAAGAGAGTTTCTGATTTTGAGGGCCGATGCAAGTGTCAATGTGCCTGAAACAAACAACCATGATCTTCCTCTTGGAATTTATATGTTATGCTGCATAGATTGTTGTGCTGTTGTGAACTTGTCTTAGAGGAGAACCTCCTGCTTTGATGGTCATGTGTGAAAGGCAACCTTCGGGACTCAATTCTCGGGAGTTCCACCAGGGGTTCATGTCTGAAAATTGCTAAAAGTCCACAACTCCACTATTTTCTTCACTGCTGAGACTAGGTGACTCTGCCACTGTAATAAACAATACGCCACAATTTCAGTATTTCGTCCCAATTTCTTTATTTATGTCAGGATCTACAGTACAAGGTATTTCATATGAAACAAACAAACCACAGACTCCACAGCTGATACAGCTTATCAAGGGCAGCTCTGCAGGAAACGTGGTCATGCATGGACACGGTTGTCATCCATCGACCGGCGAGTTGACAGCATCACCAACCCACCGACAGCGATGAATGTGAACCGGAAACCTGCTCTGGCAGAGGACTGTCATGTGCCGGCTTTTCCCAAGGAACCATGGATAAGGAAGCAATTATTCTGACGTGTGGATCGGTGCACACATTGGGCTTTTAATGAGATGAAGTGCTGAGCCAATAACGCAGACATGTTCTCATTGCATGTTCTGCCCGGTCAAAATGGGTTTTCTGTTTTACCTGCTGCCTGTGCAAGCTGGTTGGTAAATCTTTTACATGTTTTATTTACATTTCATTGAACAGGTAATTTCCAATCCATTTACAGTCAAACTAAGAAAAGGTCACTTCCAGCCTTTATGGAGAGGAGGAATTATTACTTCAGCCAAATTCTACCTTCAAGTTTTATGTTACACTTGAAAAAAACATCTGTGCCCCCTATACTTGAAACATAAGCATAAAATAAACAGGTCAATCTATATGCTGTTAAATAGCATGTGCACACACAATTAGCATTACATGACCAGTTTTCATTCATCTGGAAAATGGCTCTATCAATTAATTGACTTGAAAAAAACAATCAATCAATAAATAAATGATTCACTCAGCTCTCACCAGAACTCCTCAGATCTGAATGGGACTGCAGCTGTTTTTTTTGCCTTGATAGCAAACAGTCTGCGGCACCACCTTCCTCAAGTCATTCCAACCATTCCATGGGTTTCAGTTGAGATTAATTAGAGCCAATCTGAGTCTACCAACACAAACACAGCTGCAAACTGTGCAAACACACACACACATACACGCACACACACACACACGCACACACACACACACACACACATACTCAGCCTGTTACCTTCTTCATTATCCAACATCTCCACTCTTTCTAATGGAATGGATCGGTTGTCAGTTGTCCTCTCTGTCATTAATCTGTGGATAAAGCAGAGGCAGTTATTAATATGTATATAGAAATTCTAAAATAAGCACAATTCTAAAATGTTCTGTTCTACATAAATATACAGAGAATATACAATTTCTGGAATGAAAGTACTGCAGAGCATCATGATGCCACATTATTCATACATTTGTTGTAATGTTACTATGACATTTGGCTTTCCACTTGTTACTAAATGTTATCATGTACTAACACATGTCGTGTTCTCACTGCTGGCCCAAGCACACACTGGAGAGATTGCACTACTAAAAACACTTTCTTCCCATTTACTCTGGAGTAATTGCTATCCCTAGTTATTTCCTATTCCACACGAGCATTGATCCCTGTGTACACTATGTATCAACCTTTGCTTCCCGTTCCCTTTAAATCTGTGAGAGCCAGGAGGTGATTAAAACATTCACTTCCTGTGCTGAGGCAAACCGCAGCGGGGCTTTGTGTGGGGTTCAGCTTCGGTGAACTTTGATATTCACTTTTCATTTGCATATGTGTGATCATGTCCTCACATATCTGAAAGCGCAAGTCACGTGACCATTCACACACAGTGGGCATACACGTGCTGGTCTTCTCAGATTATTCAAATTAGAACTTGCTTCCTACACATGAAAGGGGTTTTATCATTATAAATGCAGAAATTAATCCTTTTAATCTATAAAATATTTGAGAATATTTTGAGGTTTATGACCTTAAAATGGCATCAAACATATATATATATATGTGCGAATCCCAAACGATTTTAAAAGATTGATATTACTAATAATACTCATAATACTTGATTGATTTAACTTGGTAACTTGGGAGATTGTGAGTTTAATCATCTACAGAGACAGTAACACTATGTAGTCTAAATAAGACTGGGCTGATCAGAACTACTTCTCTTTGTTCCTGTCACTGTCATATCTAAACTAGGGCTCTATAAATGAGTGAGCCACTGTGTTAACGCTGAAGATGAGAGGAAACGTGCTGCAGGGACTGACTTCACTCCGAGTCCTATCGGCAGTGCCAGGTCTTATCCAGAGTGAGACAGTAGCTGGCCACGTTTATCATGATCACTGACCGTGGGAAAGGGATTCATGCCTGTCTAAGCATCAGATTGTGTGTTAATGTTTAAACAAAAGGGAATTCCCCCCATTCATCAAACCACAGAACGCTGGTTCATTCAAACATTTAAATTAATATGGTTGTGAAGCAAGAATGTGTGACTGCTAGAAATAAATAGCTACATGAAAATCAGCTATTTTAGATAACACTCTATGTATTTCTAAATAACACTCTATGTAGCTGTGATGGACTTGTGGCCTGTCCAGGGTGTAGTAGCCTGGTGCACTATTTGTATCATGGCCTGTTTTGCACTACAATAAAACTGCAATCACTTGAAAATCTTTTTTCAGAGCAGACCTTCTGGTTTGTCATTGGTGGAACTCAGGTGGCATTTAACCACATCAGTGAGAGATGCGAGTTCTCACAGCACCGTGAAGCCTGAGTGGAATGCAACCATTGTGAGTGTTGTAAGTTTCACCTCAGGGCTGTAGAGATGTGGAGGGTCATAATGTACAGTGCATGTTTATACTGTGGGAGCGTGCATGCAAGCAAGGCGGCCTGTGTTCTGCACTGATGTGAACTCAAGTGTACGGGTACACTCAACACTCGATGGTTTCACTGAGACACAAACTCACCGACAGCGTTGAATGTTCCCCAACACTTGAAAAACTTTGGCTGACAGCGAGCGAAAAAAAACAGCCTGTCCTCCAGCGCTACAAGGAGTGGACAGCCATGACAGGACAGACCCGAGAGGACACTAAACAAGAAGAGACAAGAGCACTGCAGGTGCACGCACACATTTTACCCATGATGCAGCAGAGAGCAAACCTTCTCACGCTGTAGAATTAGAGCATAGTGTGTGCAAATTATATTTAGCATTGTACTGTCAAATTACATTTGCTGAAGCTTTTCACAAAAATGCGATTTTAATTTATTTGCAGTTCCTCCAATCTCATCAGTTTTAAAACTCTACTTCGAATTATCCCCTTATAGTTCTGAATTGAATTCTTTTGGACATAAGTTCATTTTATATAATAATATTTTTATATATTAATAATAATAATATATTATTATTAATTTTGTAGACATTCTGGATGGATGGTTGAGAAACGGAAGCTCTCAATAACAATGCATGGATTAGAAGAATTTTTATTCAGACATGCGCCCGTAGTGCATTATGATTCAACACTTATCTGCATCTTTCATTTCACATGGATTGCCATTAACTCAAATTCTTTTAGTGCTGGTCAGACTAAAGACTCATTAATTATAACCTATGTGGTCATTATTCAAATTAATAGAGGACGGGACACACACAAACACTCTACACCTTGCATTTCTGAATTTGATTTCCCAGAACACACACACACAGACACAAACACACACACACAAAGACTTCACATTACATTTTGTGTGCACTAACAAAGTTTCACTTTAGCGAGAATAGAATTTCTTCATTCCTGTTTTGATATCTTAAAGCGTCATGAGACTGAAACAAAAGATCATAAATCTGATATTTTCTTCAGTACCTTGATACATCTTACCTGCGCACGCCCCTATGACTGTTTGTGTGGGATTAAACACTTAAACATTAAAAACCTGCTCTACGCTCATGGCGTCACTGCTGTCGGGTTGATTATGGGATGATGAGGGAGCGGGGGGGGAGTGGGGGACTGGGAGGGTGGAGAGTCAAGGGTGAGTGGAGAGAATAAAGATGGCGGGGTGTCTGGGGAGAGGACGGCTGATCGATTCCAGGCTTGGTATTTTCCAGACAGGCTGAATGGTAAAGGTCAAAGGTTAGCTGCTCTTGTTTCCTATGAAAGAGAGGCTGTGTGTGAGGGGGTGAGTGTGTGAGTGTGTGAGTGTGTGTGTTTCTGTGTGTGTGTGTGTGTGTGTATATACGTTTTCAAGCTCATGTGCAGAGAGGCAGATCTCCATGCATTGATTGCTTGACATTGTGTTAAATCGTCGTGTTTCCAAATCTCTAGTGACGCAAAGCAGTGCAGGTCATTGCATCCGTCTCTGATTGTGTGTCTGTCTGTGTGTGTAGTCGTTTTTTTTTGCTTAGCTAATAGTCGAGGTAAAAAACCCAAAGCATTTAAATAACTTCATTACTTTAATATTTCTTAAGACAAAAGTTTATATTCATTTTTATATGAAGTCATTGATTAAAACTGGAGGAGGGTGAAATCTATATTTCAAATATATAAGACACAATTGATCATAGTCCTCAGATTAAATATTCACTTGTTTTAATATTAACTTAACAAATAATCAGAGCTCCTTTATAGTAATGCTCTTTATTTCTCTTGTTTTGCCACTGGAAGCTCCACATCCTGAGCTCACCTCTCATTGCTGCTGTCGGGATCTGCACTCTGAACAGCATCTTACGTTCAGAAAATAAAAACGGACAATGCTGAAAAACCTATTTAAACTTATTTATATCTGTAGTTAAAAATCATTCATTTTTTAGAGATTTGAACAGCAGATCCCTTTGAACCCAAACCTAAAACCAGCGCAGAGGGTGCAGGATGGTGATTGGGTGTCTTGCTCAAGGGCACATGGGGAAAAAGCTAAAAATAGTCCTGAGTGCTGCTGCTGAGATAAAATGTGACACATTTGCCCTACGCTACAGTGCGTTTGCGTGTGTGTGACTGTTTTGCTGTCGGCCTGCATTCTGCTCCACCCAGACTATGACTGCTCACATAACTTCATTACACTGACAAGGGGATGACAACACTCACGCACACCGTGTCTCCTCAGAGAAGGGATGTATCCATTTAACCTATGGAGCACACACACATATACACACATACACACAATCACACACACAGGTAAAAAGGCCAATTACACACTCATGTCTTAACATCCGGGGCACAGGGAACAGCAAACTAATTAAACATTTAACACAACCTACACGCACACACACAAAGGATGCACATTTGCATGCATAAACACACACACTCATACAGTGGCATGTTAAGTTGTATCTTTTGCATGAGCACTACTTCATGTGTGCATGTGCTTGCGTGTCTGTGTGCATGCCTGGTTGCATGTGAATGCAAGTGGCCCTGAATAAGAAGACAGATTGTGGCTGCGAGGTAAAGAAAAAGGAGAAGGGGGAGGGTGCAGGGAGACACAGCCACGCGGTGGGTGGCGGGGTGGGGTGGGTTAGGGCGGGTTAGGAGTAAGTGAGTGAGAGTTGGTCGTCTTTGCGTCCCTCGCTCCTTTCCTTCCAGCCCCACTCTCCCAATCGCTTACTTGCTCCCCCTCCCCCTCCTGGGACTTGAACCTGTGACCCCACGGTGAATGAGTTCATGGGAGGCACCGCCATTATTGGGGAAACTGCTGGTCTGTGTGTGTGAATGTGCGAGTGTGTGCGTGTGTGTGTGTGCATCAAGTGACCTGAGCTGAGTTCACTCACCGGTGTCTGGGTTTTGTGAGTGTGTGTCGGTGTGTTTGCTGACAGAACTCCAGCATTCCTTTAAAGTGGCTTTTTTACAATCACATCCCTGAATAAAATGTTTGCATGGCATAAGGCTAACATCACTGATGCATACAGATGTGTGTGTGCGTGTGTGCGTGTGATGTCAGAGGTAATGGTAATGGTGATGGCCCTTCCCCCCCCGTGCGCTGCTGGATGTGTGACCAAGTCTGCATCCCCCCCTACCTTGTCCAGACAGACCGGACGAGTGCTTGCATCTAATTGTCATTCACTTCAACTTGGACAGCACAACACACACCCACATGCACACACACACACACACGCACACACACACACACTCACACACACACACACACACACACACACACACTACCGCACACATACACGCACGTGTGCAACATGCATATCTATAAAGCTATATATGAAAAAAAAGAAACATGCCCATCCTTCACACACACCCATACACACACAGGAAGTCACATGAGAAAATCATGAATGAAAATCCACATTGAGTGACTACACTCACTTCTTGGTTAGCATGCCTTTACTACATCCATTTCCATGCTTAACTCTGCACACTTCCTCTGCCTCTCTGGGCGTTCCTCCTACTCCTCAGTGCATCCTGCATGCACATCAGTGTGGGCAAACATCCACTGACACTGTCACATTGCATTTGTGTCTGCCGACAAGCAGCCTCTCCCACAGTCAGGGCAGCTCTGGGATCAGATCCCAGCACAGCATGCACAACAATCCATCAGGAAAAAATGTAGGCGATGAAGGTGCAAACTCACTTACCCAAAATCCTCTTCTGCCGGAGCTGTATTGTCGCCATCCCTCTTTCTCTGCATTCCTCTGTCTCTGTACCTCTGTTTTCACCCCTCCCATTGAAAAGCCAAGCCACCGCTTTCTCTCTCTCTCTCTCTTTCTTTCATCCTCTGTGCTCATGTTCATCACCTCTCCTCTAAATCCCTACTTTTCAACTCTTCCTTCCTTACCCCTGTTTCACTTCCTACAGCTCTGTCTCCCATTTCTCTTTCTCTTTCTTTCTGCCTCTCCAGTGGCTGCCCGGCGTCTCCTTCCTGCTGCTGAGAACTGCAGACTGTCTGGAGAGAGAGAGAGGGAGGGAGTGAGAGATGAGAGAAGGAGAGAGAGAACCAGGTCGAGAGACACTGGGGAGCAGTGGGAAGTGCAAACCGGGACACACACAGCCTCTGTCAGTTTGAATGAATATTGTGCACACTCGGCTTGTCTCTCTCCCCCTCTTTCTCTTCCCCTCTCCCTCCCTCCCTTTCTCTGTCTACCAGACACCCCTCCTCCACTCCTCTCTCACTTTGCCCTCCTTCGCCGTCTCCTCCTCCCTCTCCCTCACTCTCTGCCTTCAAACATGTTCACACTCCTAGACTGACATTATAGAACTGCACTTACCAACACCCCTTCAGCACACGCACACACACACACACACACACACACACACACACACACACACACACTTCCTGGACCCAGACGGTTAACCCTTCTGATGCAGCTGCATGTCCTGCCTGTTTGTGTTATCATCTTAGTAGTTGTATCCACGCATTGGTCATGAAAGATTCTTTTAAATGAGTGCTTAAAATAACTAGTTCAGTTGTATAACCTGGATGAGCCCAACAAATGAGAGAATGATTAGACTTTATCACATTTATAGTATCATCTGCATCTTTTGTATGATCTTTTATATTTGAGAATCAGATTATATAATTCATGTGAGTTGGACTTTCTACATGTGCATATCTGTGTGAATATGGGTTGTGTGTGTGTGTACAAAATAACACACTCACACACACATATAACATTTTTTACTAAACTTTGGAATATTATTTGAAAGTGTATCTCCATGATGATTCTGTTTTTAGAGCCGATTGGTCAAAAGTTAAGGTTATTAAAAATATGGCCAAACTCATTTTCCAGAATATCTCTGCAATCTAAAGCTTATATTGAGCAGGAAATATTTCAGTGCACACACAAGTAAAACGATATTTTAATTTATGTTGCGTAACACATCATATGTGAAATATCTGAAAATAACTCGTGATTACATATAGGCAAGTTGTATCACTCGTAAAAATTCACATATACCCATAGTTTAATTTATCCTCAACAAAGTTTTGTAATCCTGTGATTCATTATAAATCACATGTGCTGTTATTATGTCTCCTATCAGAATACGCTGAACATCAGATCAAACTGAAATGTGTTTAAATTGCTACATTCAAATGCATGTTTATTTTGGTAAGGTTATTATAGTCTGAAGGAAAGATGAAATATAATGAGATCATGTTATGAATTCTAAAATACACATAAATCTAGTAATTGTAATTATCAATGGAACTATTTTTCTTTATGTCCAGTTCCTTCACCTGTCCTACATGATGTGTTTCACATTAGGTCCTCTTCCTCTTTCATGATCCAGACACACAACGCTCTCGTACTAACACCTGGTGCTTCACGGTCTGTGGCTGATTGAATTCATCAATGGTTATGAACAATAAACATTTTTAATGTGTTTTAGTATATTGCTCTTTCCCAGCACCACCCCCTTTACTTGTATTTCCATTAACACCGTTCCTTCACCTTCTTCCATCCCCCCACTCTCCATCATCCCCCTTCCTTCCTTAGTTACATATTGATCAGGTCTCACAAAGTGCATGTGTGCATGTGTGTGGGTGTGTGTGTGCGTGTGTGTGGATGCATACAAGCCTGGTCCTGCTGTGGTCAATGAGGTCAACATGGTGGCCAGACAGACATCCCCACCCCCATCCTTTTCTTGTTGTTTTTTTCCCCCCTTCCTCCTCCATCACCTCGTGCTTGCTCTTCTCAGGGTTACCGAGTGCAGTCGACGTAAAGAAATGATAAAGTCAGCATCCTTCATCAGCTCATCTCACAGCTAGCTTGATAGCAACTGGCAGAATGCACTGACTAGTGATGTATAGGACAGCATCACATCATGAGTTTAATGTGCTCATGCGTCCAGAAGGGAGGATTGACAGGTTGAGCCCGGAGTTAGAAACGTCCCCACAGAGGGCGACTCACCAACACATGAGATGGAAGGATATGAAGACTAAGAAACAAGAGGAATCAATGTCAGAGTACTGCGTTGTATTACATTTATAAACACAACTGGCTTGTATGATTGTGCAAGGGTTTCACAATGGTCTTTGAACACTGTCAGGTGACGTGCCTCCTCTCACCAGTCACCTACCTTATCTTTGCATTATAAGAGGGAAAGAAGCAGCTTGTTTTTCACCACTTGACAGTGACCGTCCCTGCTGACCCCCGGGGCCAACAGACTCCCTGTCTGGGTGGAGGAGGGGGCAGGATGGAGAGAATAGTGCAGGAGTCAATAAAGGCCATAAGTCAAAGATGGAGGGAGATGCAGAAAGAGGGAGCCTGACAGGCGTCCCCACAAGAGGGAGGCAAGAGAGACGCAGCAGCAATGCCTTGTGGATGAAGGATACAAAAATTATGAAAGAATAAATTATTCAAATGTTCTACTCTTGCTGACCACTCCAAACACTCAACAGTACAGTTATTCCATTCACTCTTTCACACATATTCATTCAGTGTATTTTAATTTGCACTTTCTCTATTGCACATCACTCACACACTGGCAGTTTGGAGTTCAGTATTTGGCCCAAGGACACTTCCGCAGACAGGCTAGAGGAGACTGGGATCGATCTGCCGACTCTCTAGGTAGTTGGGGACCCGCTCTACCTCCTGAGCCACAGCCAATGTTTTAGTGTTTCTGCATTTATTATTTATTTCTACATTTATTTATCTACATGCATTAATTCACCTGTTTAATTGTATATGAATTCATTTATTTATTCATACATTTCAACATCTATCCATGTCTGAATTTATCTATTTAATTAATTATTTCTGTGTTTATTTGTTAATTAGGTGGGCGACCTAACTTAGTCTAAAGCCGGATGGGTTATAGCATTGTGACCATCAGATCTGCTACTTCTATCTTGAGTGGACCTGGATGCGGGAGATTCTAACTTTAGCTTTAATAAAATTTTGATATGATGAATTTATTTAAATTGTTGTCCTCATACACCTTTTATCTTTTGTACATTTTACTTAATCACATGTCAAACTTGTGTAGTTGAGGCCAGCAGCTTTTCTGTCAGTGACACATTTCGTATTATATTTGGATTCAAGTGGAGCCGGACTGAAGAGAGAAGTGTGAACGCCTGCTCACCTTTGGCTGCAGCTCTCACATGATAAAGATCTATTACAGAGGACTGGGGAAACTCCACACAGCTTTATGAGACCTGAAACCTCCACAGCCAGGAGACCTCAGCTGGACAGTAATGAGTCAATCACAGCAGTAGTTACCCTCTTCAAAATTCTGAAATATGGCTTAGTTAATTTTTCCTCTTTGTACGCATTAATATGTATAAAAAAATTATTTATGGTGCGAGAAGTAAATGTATTCAAAAAGGTATTGATTTGTTTTTTATACTGAAGCTGACAAGGTTGCTTACCTGCAGTTTTATTGAATCTAAGTAAACTTTAAAAATGTAATGATTATCAACTCCTCCGCCATTGAATGTAAACAAGCAAAACTCCCCCAGTATGTCAAGCCGGGAAAATAAATGGTTTTAACTGGGTGCACGTTGTGGCAACTTCATGACACATTACGTTTGGACAGCAATTGTACTAGCAGTTAAATTACAGGGGTCACCCACAGTAATAACTAGAATTGCAATCAATAGAGCACAAACCTCAGCCAACAGTCCCTTTAAATCCAATTGAGCTGCACCAAACTACAGACTCATAGATACCATTCCCCTAAATATGCAATAATCTAAATCATTATCAAGATCCATAAATTACTTCTTTCACTAGTTCCTATTCACAGAGGATTTTTGATCTTCCCATCATCTTGGCTAAGAAAGCAGATAGGCCTAAACTACTCCATAAGAAGACGCATTTGAATATCAATGGTTAAATTGCATGTGCAGCTGAAAGTAAAATAAAAAAATCCTTATCCATCATAAATTGTTCTATACATGCATGATTCCTATAGAGGGACATACATGCACATTATAGTGATGCATGGTCTAACTTTTAATTGGCTTCAGTCTGACTTTCTAATTTGATCAATTAAACTTGTTAATGGAGTTATGTTCCTGTGTAGACCCAGTTGTGTTGGATTTCTCAACCAGCTCTGTACAAAGTGTGTTGCCAGAACAGAAAGATCTCAGGAACTTCACTGTCATTAAAAAAAGGCTATAATATCAGTTACCTTTACCAAAATAGGCCATCATCAACTCAGTGAGCATGATTCACTGCTGCACTTTATCTTCCTTGGCCAAAAGAAAAATGTTATCATGGCGTCCTGATAGAGAAATCTAGTTATTTTCTTTTTCCATTTTGTCATCAAAAAACAAATGTGAAAATTATTCCATGGTGATGTTTAAATATCAGAAAACACAGGTTATGGGTTTATCATGATAATGGAACAAGGACGCAGAGGTGAGATGTTGATGTCTACTGCTCAGAACCAGAGAAGAGAAAGAGAAAGAGACCTCTGCCAGAACGGCCATTTTACAGACATTCAACAATCAGAGAAAAGTATCAGATAGGACACATTTTTACATTCACAGTAAAAGAAAGGAGAGCAAAATGTTATAATGAAAATATTTGGGAAAATACAAGTTAATAAAAGACGACAAACAGTGTCAAAAGTTTTATTCCAGTCTAGTTTTGCATTATTTAAATTCTTGAAAGGAAAAGGCTGAAGATCTTCATGACTATATATAAGTTCTGAGAAAAACAAGAAAACAAATGAGATACTGCTAAACAAGCGACAGATTTATTGACAGGTGGTATAATAGTAAAACTTTCTGTGAAACAAAACATGTTGGAATAAATAAAACCCAGCTGAAGATTCTGATTTTGCTTTTATTTTGATGAGATAAAGTTGTGAATGTTTCCTCTTTCCTGGTGGTTAGTGGCAGCAGTAAACAATGTGACAGTCATAGATGAAAAATGTATCTACCAATACCTGACCAATGGGAATAAAGACTTTGTTCTGGCATTTAACATCAAGTCTGTTCCTCTTTCACTGGTTCTGTTTGTTCTTCACTAACCTTCTCCCCCAAACTGTCTGATACATGTACTTCTTCTACCTCATCCTCCACTGTCAGTGCTAACCAGGAATCTTTGTGCAACTTCTCGTTCTTTTCCACCTCCTGAACGCTCGGTGGAGATGACTCCTGCATGTGAGCTGGTAGGTGCTTGAACTCTCCCTCATTCATATCATAGTCCTGCATCTTTGAGTCCAGAATCCACCAGCGCCAGCCGAAGCCCACATCCAGAACCCGCTGATGGAACTCCAACCAGGGCATGGACACATTGGAGCACTGGGCTTCGTACAGTGAGGAGTCAGTGTCGTAGTTGGCCCAGTAAACAAGAGAGAGAAGACCCAGGCTGGCGTGGCGGAGACGGCCCTCGTTATGGAACTTCACTAGACTCTGGATGTGGCCGTCCGACTTGGCGTTGCGGATCCAGGGGGACAGCAGGCCCAGCTGGTTGGAGCGCTCCACCAGGGCGGCCTCAAAGGACGTCTGGTCAGGGTTTGTGTAGAAACAAGCCCCGGCCCCCCCCATCAGAGTCACGTATACTGTGGCTTTGGCCGGTCGCCCCCAGGCTCCAACCACTATCTCCTTGCAGGCCTCTTTATAATCTGTGACCAGGCCGCGACACCACCCAACTACAGACAGAAGAGAAGAAGAAGATGCTTAGTCCTGCCTGGGCTCCTGACAACAAACAAACACACAAACACACAAACACACATGCACACGCTTTCATTTCAACCCAAACACTGCAGCAGCTGGGTCAGGTGTTGCAGAGAGGATCAGGGGAACTGGCTGCTGGAGAGTCAGGGCCTGTATTTATCAAACCTCTAGTTGAGTATCAAGTTTAAGTTTCGTTATCATGTCCATGTGGTGTTTTGATATGACACAATGAGACAAATATTCACATTAAAACAGTATCTTGTAAAATCCTTGAGGTTTATTCAGTGGTATTTTATACAGCAAGAACCCTTTATTATTGTTTCAAAAGTTCTGATTGCTCGTGTGAAATCTTTAAGCTTGTGGGAATATAGATTTATAATGTGTTTAATCTAAATAATAATAATGAAATCATAGAAAATTGGCCTTTAGGAAAAGTAATTCAGCAGCAAAACAATCTAGTATTATAGATGAAGTGTAAAAGAGAAATGTAATCATAGAGAAATGTAGTCATAATAAAGCTTTACGTTGTTTGCTGACAAATGCCAAAGGTTTGGTGTGAACAAGAACGAAACGCATCACACACAGTTATTGTATATCGTGATATTAACTAGTTATAGCATTGAAAGAAGAAAAGAAGAAGAAGAAGAAGAAACATGACTGAGGGACAAACGATGTGAAACTATCAGGGTGGGGGTGTTTGAAGGCAGCCTGTGACACCAATGTTAAGTCTGATCACCAACACTATTCTGTTCTAGGGTTATTATTTAGGAAAGGGTTGCATTATCAGCATGTATTTGTCCTGGTGCTGACATGCTGTTAGCAGATTACTATGTGAGTGAAGCTACTTGAATGATCATGACATCCCTCGTGTACGTCTCCCCAGTGCAAACCCCATACGACCTGTATGTTGGGCTGTCTCATTAAACTAATGTTTACATCAACCCTGGCCCAGTGGTGTCACTGTCCTCTGTCGGTCTCTCACCTGCTTTACTGTTCTTCACTCTCTCCCAGCGGCTCCTCCGGACCGGAGCTGCCGGAGCGGCCGCTGCAGCTGCTGTTTCCGCCGCAGCGCAGAACGTCCTCGTCGCTGCACGCAACGAAGCCATTTTTCACCGTGTGTCAGTGCCCGGGACGGTTCACCTTCATGTAGAAGACCCGCTGTCATGAGAGGGCGGCTCACATGGAGCCAAAATGGCGGCCTAGGGTGAAGCTTTCTTAGCCTTCCGACGAGAATCTCTACCTCACAATCGTTCCGCTTGAAGTCCCATTTTACATTTACAACAATATATGGCAATTGATCATATCGTGTAGTCAACGTTATAACTTAAATACAGACAAGACTATAAATCAAATTAGTTAAAATAGAATACAATTATCAAAAGGCTTCTTAGAATTTTATAAAAACAGTGAATATAGTTTTTGGTATACATTTACGCTGGAAAGCCACAAGGAGATGCAGTAAGGGTGTTTACCGCCATCTACTGTACAGTAGTGTGTACAATCTGTAGTCAGGGCATTAAACAAGTTTCTTGAAATATTTGGTCGAAACTATGACTCTGTGTTCACTTTAAATTATTATTATTAAGTATAGTGAACCAAATATACTTTTGTTACCTTCTCTTCTGTTTTCATACATAGGAAAACAGAGACCTTTTCTGTTCAGATTTCTTTATGTTTTACCTGATTCTTTAATTGATGACAATCAGTTTTTGTTTTTTTTCTATCGCATCATAACTAAATGTCGAGGACAATATTTATTCCTCCATTTTGGGCTTCTCTGCGTTTGTTACTCGTGGACACTTTTGAATAAAGTTTTTTTTAAACAACAAGACCCGCGTGACAGCTTTGTTTACGTGGTGACGTGTACCGGAAGACATGCTAGCTAGCCTGACTGACGGGGGAGCTCTCGCTGCGGGTATGAAAGACAAGTTTGCAGGGATTTACTATTATTTTCTGTCGTTTTTTTAACCCCCCACGACCCGTGTGGACAGAGATCTAGGTTCGCCACTTACAGACGTTAGAACAAATGCGGAACTACAGCGGTAGTGTACGTTTAGCTTAGCTCGTTGTAGCTGTCAGAGCCGCTGACACGCAATCACCACCGGGATCAGCTCATCCTTCTGCGGACAGGTGCGAGGTTCACAGGCAGAATATAGTTACATGTTCTGAGCACGTTTCTGTTGATGTTATATGTGTGTCTGTTGTTTATCAAATAGCTTCCTGATAGCTCAGCCTGCTCGCTGTTTAAATTAGCATATGTTTCACATGTAAAGAGATATTAACTGACTGATCAGCTCTGTCCAGCCTCCACGAAGCTGTGTGGTGTGAACATGTGTCGTCATCTTTTCTCAGGTGTGAAGTTGCTGCTTGACCACTGAAACAATGGCCACCCCAAACGATCTCCAGTTCCAAGGTAAAGATCCTGCAGTGTAAACCTGTTTCTTATGCGGTTCTTGTGTGGCTTTCGTTTCTCTATGATAGGCTTGTCACGCTACAGTTTAGGAAAGGAGTTCTGAGCCATGACATCTGCCCCCCATATTGAACTGTATGACCTTTATACTGAAGCTTTATCTGGTCTCGATAAAGCAGCTAGGTCAGCTGTCAGTGTGCAGATATTAACACATCCATAGTATTTGTCCTGCCAAGAAAAATGACCCATGGTTGCTTCTGCCAGCGTGTTTTTGTCTTTAAATGCTCACATGCATCTTTCATGATCTTCACCCAGATCAGTTTCAGGTTCACCTGAGGAGCAAAGAGTGGTGAAATAAGAAAAATGAGAAGCACCCCAGGTCTGCAGGAGATTTAGCTCTAAAGTCACAGTGACCCCTAATGGCATTGTGTGATAACTGCAGGAGACAAGGTGCAGCCTGCAAACAGCAGCTGCCTTGGTCACACCAATTGAATTTAATAATTTTTGGGTCAATTTGTTTCATTGAAGTCAGGTTAAAAAGTTCACAAATCCTCAACCATGACAGCAAATATCGTTTGATGAGTTGTCTGTTGAAGAGATACCTTCTGATAACAGGAAATGTAATGCCGGGATTCTTTTGCATGTTCTAGGTTTGCTCCTTGCTTGTGCTGTGCTTTACTTGTGCTAATCAGTTTGTCGTATTAGTCTTCACTGTGTGGTTTGTGTACAACCGCAGGCCCACTGTAGCACCACGTTAGCACCACTGTAGCACCGCCGCAGTACCATTGACTCCCTGTCTTCTGCTACGTATGTCTGTAGAGTTTGATGAAGCGGCAGAGCTGCTGTCTGCAGATCCCGAGGCCTCCACACTGAGCCTCTCTGCCTCAGACAACTCTGCCAGAGCAGGAGGAGGTGGGAGCGAGGATGTGAAATTGGACCTATCAGACGATGAGGGGGATCAGGAGGAGAGCTCAGAGGTGAATAAAGGATCTGAGTCAGCTTGCAGCGCCACATCTCTGGTTAGGATAGTTCATGTTTTGGGATGATGACCTGAGAGATGTCTTTGCTTCCAGCTGTTGGGTGGACAGAAACCAAGTGGAGGCTTCTGGACCTTTGAGTACTATGAGTCTTTCTTCAATGTGGACACTGTACAGGTATGAGCCACTCCCTCTCTACAAATACAGTGCTTGTGCAACTGCAGCTGTATCTGAACAATGGATCTATGTGTTTTTTAAATTAACATGTATAAAGTTCATAGACATGATTTTGAATTGTGATGGTTGATAATGGTTTTGTGTTGCTCTTGTGTTGACATCATGTTTTGCAGGTACTGGACAGAGTGAAGGGATCAGTGCTGCCGTTACCTGGAAGAAACTTTATCAAACACCACCTTAGATCGAACCCAGATCTATATGGTAAGTCAGGAGAGATATTAAATATCTGTCCCTTGGATTTAAAGAATCATAGTGAAAATGTGAAAAAAAATCATTTGTCCATGTTTTTATTTTTTAGAAATTGTTTGTATCAGTAGGTTTTATGTTTATATGCAAACTTTTGTAAAAAGAAATGCTGCATCTTCATTTCTGTTACATTGATGATCAAACATGATCTATTTCAACCAGTAGCATACAACTCATTGGATTGTTCTTTACCACATTGAATACATGAATCAAACATTCACTGTGTAGGTGGAAAAACACCTCACTGGAGTTGTGTGTTGGTGCTATTTGAGCTTGTAATACATTTTGAAGACAGTTGAGATGAGTGGCTAGTCTCCATATATGTGGGCGTCCTGCTGCTTTGGCAAAACCGTAACACAGGTGGTTTAGTGAGGTGATGAAGAACCTTCGAAAACCAAGATGTGTATTCGACTTGGGGCTGGAGTGATGCCTCTGGGCCTGGACAGTTTGGGTTGGTTGAGAGTTGGTTGATGTCCATCGATCTGACATATGATGTTATGCACAGTGAAACTCTGTGATGAACAATCGCATCAGTAGTGGGGATGCAGATAAATTAAGCTCTGATACTAATAATCATTAGCAAAAAATCATTAGCATTTGCAACACAATGCAATTAATATTCAGCTCGGCTTCTCATTTTACCTGATGTTCACATTACAAACATGTTAGTCAGTGAAAGTCCTCATATTCTCTGTATGTGTGTTTGTGTGCAGGTCCATTCTGGATCTGTGTGACACTGGTGTTCTCAGTGGCGATAAGTGGGAACCTGTCCACCTTCATCAGTAAGATGGGAGACCCTTCCTACCATTACCGACCACAGTTCCACAGAGGTCAGTCCCTCACAGCTTCTGTTGTCATCCTCAATTTGTTGTGTTACCTTTACTGAGTCGTGTTGACTCTGCTTTGTGTCTGTTCCCTGCTGCTTGCTTCCAGTAACGATAGCTGCAGTGGTGATCTTCATGTACGCCTGGCTGGTGCCGATTGGTTTGTGGGGTTTCCTCACGTGGCGGCAAGGGACAGAGAGACAGATTGGAGGCTATTCCTTCCTGGAGACGGTGTGTGTCTACGGCTACTCCCTCTTCATCTATATTCCCACCTCCGTGAGTACACACTCCCTTCCTGAAAGATTTGCTAATGAGCGTCAGGGTCAAAAGCTAAGCTGAAATAGTGCTCTGACAAAAAGCCCCAGTTTTTGCCTGATTTTTAGTAGAGAGTGTAATACACAATGCTGCCTCGCCCCTTTTTTTAAAACATTGTCCCAACAGGGTTTTTATTTTATTTCAGCAGAGATGGATACAAATGTTGATGATCGAGAAATGCCTCTTAACTGTTCTATGATAAAGACTACATGTTTATTTCAGTTTTCTAAACTCATTATTTTGATTTATATACCTCATCAATCTAAATGAATATCCTCATAACGAAAAAGCAAAACCTTGTCCCCAGGTTTTGTGGATCATCCCATTTGAGTGGCTGCGCTGGACACTAATCGTGGTTGCCATGGTGATCTCTGGCTCAGTCCTGGTCCTCACCTTCTGGCCCGTTGTCCGCGAAGACACCAAGGTGATGGCTGTGGCCACAGTTGCGACCATAGTGGTTTTGCACACGCTGCTGGCGATAGGCTGTAAGGTAAGTGAGCGACGTGGATTCATCCTCATATCAGCTGTTCACAGCACAACCTGACCACATAGTGAATGTTCCACTCTTTTTCTTTCAGATGTACTTCTTCCAGACAGCCGTCCATGTACCAACACCAGCAGCCCCTACAACACCGGCCATTAACATTACACTGACCAACAAACCCCACTGACCAAAGGCATGAAGGCGCGCTGGCCCGGAGACTTGAAGGATGTTATGTCTGGAATCACAGGCAGACTTAAAACCGTGTTTCGATGATAATCAATCACATTGATTATTGTCATTGTATGTTTTGTTGTATGCTCCCCTTGTGCGTTGGGATGGGTGTGTGTGTGTGTTTGTATGTTTAATTTATCCAGAGGGTGGTTCTATCATAGCTGATGACGGGTCATGCTCTCGTGACTGTGTGGGATGTTAATAGTGAATAAAGCTGTGGACGGTGAAACTACAGCTGCAGAATGTCATTTCTTTAATTAGTTAAATTTCATGGATAATTTATAAAATAGGAGAAAACAGAGAAAACAATGGCCCCTGATTCTGTCTGTCAGTTCACATCATCACAGTAAATCCCTCTCACTTCAGCCTCTTTGTGTAGATTTAGTGCTGAGTTGGTGAACATGCTAAACATCAGCATGTTACCTTTGTCACTTTGAATTTATGTCAGTCTGAATTTGTGTTAGCTCAGTTGTGTTAGCACTGCGTCATGGGGCTGTCAGCTCAGGTAAAGAAGCTCAGTCTCCCTCCGACCTTGAAGCACCAAACAAAACCTTCTCCTAACTGCACCCGACTCATGTTTGAATTCTCTCCCTAAAACTGAAAAGATTTACACCTCACATAATAATCTAGCTCATTTATTCCCAGGAGGCAGTGTGTTTCAGTCACAGATGCAGCAGAGGAAGCTATTCCAGACTGTAGTGCAGTGTAGTGAATGTGCTTGATGAGTGAACACTGGTAGGAGCGCAGCCTCTGAGCCTTCACTTACAAAAAGACTCCAGTTGTGTTGAGATGATTTATTGTAAATTGAGGAAAAGGTTTATGTTGTCATCACATTGATGCAGGTTTGGTTTGTTAATAAACAGGCTCTCTTCTGCTTTTCCAGCCTTTCATCCAATATAACACTCAAACATACTGACATGTTTGTTTTCATTTTAAATGCTGAACTAGCTCCATTTTAACTGCTAAATGAGGCAAAGTCTGATGAATCTTGTAGACCAGGAGGAAACCTGTATTTGTTGACCACCTCATGAAATAAAAACCTAGAGTATTAATCCCCACCAAGGCCCAGTAGACCCTTTTCACAGGTGTTACATTAGTTAAGGTTGTGCACTGTTTAGACAGAGCCTTAATCAATGATACAATTGTTCACCTGCTATTTCATGTTAAAATAGCTGCCTTGAAAAATGCGCAACTTTTTCTTTTAATCAAGCTGCACCAGACACTTTGGTTGTTATCAATCCGATTCATTGAATTTTTCACAAGGAACTCAGTGAAAATATAAAAAAATTGAATTAACACCCAATCTGACTGCATCCAGCCCTTTGTATGGATCTCTATCAAAATGTAATAGATTCTACTTTGCAACAAAGAAAAAACTAAAATGTCACTTTTATAAATTTAAAACGTAACTATACAACACAATGAAGTGTGTACGCTGGTGCTGTCAGGTGATATAGTGATTACAGAATAAAGATGTGCTCTCTACGATGCAGCAGCTTTAAAATGACTGCTGGTTAACATGGTGTGTTTATGGGATGTCATTCAAATTAGCTGCATTAAAAACCCTAACAGAGACACAATGTGTGACCGAGCCAGGGGCTGAATGTGCAGGCAAATACAGCTTCTCTATGCTTTTTCTGTTATCAGGCATTTTAAAACTGATAATGCAGACAGACCACAAAGTGAAATTGAGGTCTTCAGCGTCTGCTCTCTTTATCCACACAGACATCCGACTTTTTGGCCTTTTCAGACCAAATATTAACATCCGTCCTGACAGACCCTAGAGGTCAGCTCTAAGCTCGCCTGTTCCCTCATGGCATTAAAATGCATCTTGCATCAATCTCTTGTGATCAGAACTCCTTCTGGACTCAAAAGGCAAATCATCAATTTCTGATTGCTACGATCACATGATTAGCAGGTGTTAGGGGCCACCAGCGGATGTTAGGGACATGACCTCAGTTGTGCACCATAGTGTCATAAAGCACTTAGAGATCATTTTTTTGAATATGGGGTATCCAGTGCTTGTCAGTAAGCAGCAAGAGAGAGTGGAGTCAATGTGCGCATCTATAAAATATTATATCTGCCTGGGAACAAAATATATCATGATGTGGTTGTCAAAAGCAAATACATTTATGGAAACTGACAAGTGTAAAATAATTCATATATCCACGTGACCCAGGATGGAGCAAAACAAATGTGGCGACGTTTCCCAGAACACCTTCCCATGTGATCGGATCTCAGGAAATGTTCGGGTACATTCACAGCTGTTGTGGTGCTGACCACTTGTGATTGGCTCATTCAGGACGGATGTTAGTATGAGGCCCGAGCTAAATATAATCTGAGACTGAAAAGTAAGCTCAACAACTTGTACTATACAGTTGGTGCCAGTAGTTCTAAAGCTATAAATAGTGCCAGTGGTTCTGAAGCTATAACTAGTCAGGATCCCAGTCTAACTAGTCTTAACATTCTACTGGGATATTAGTAGTGGCAGCCCAGTGCACACAGAAACTTGTGTAGTAACTTAGGGACCGACCAACTGCAGCTGCCACAGAAACCCGTGTTGTAGGCAGAGAAGCTGCTGGCCAGTGTTCATTGCAGACGTTACTGGCTGTATGTGGAGCAGAAGAGTCGTTTGTCAGACAGTGAGAAAAGTGTTATTACTGCTTCGTCAACACAGTAATAACAGAACATGACACACGTCTTCCTAAAACACTTCTCCATGATAAAACTGGATGCCACTATTGGCTAAACAGAATAATGACAAAAGGGACACATGGCTAAAGGCTACCACATGGTAATCATCCGGCGTGTCCAGTTCTTCACAAACAAGAGGGAACAAAAAAAAGTAGTACAACACCTGATTCCAGAATGGGGATTGGATTATCTCCACCACATTTAATTTGCTCTCTTTTTTTTTAATTGTTGGTTTTTGTGACAGAAAAAATTAACAAAATAGACAACAAAAAAGATTAATTCTACAAAGAGACATTTTTTTCCTCAGCTCTTAAAACTTGCTAACTCATAATTTCAAATGAACGAAGTCCAGTAGTAGACACTGGTAGCAATGCATACATGTGTCAGTCTTTCTCTCCTTGACTAATAAAAGGGGACACGGGTGTCTTGGGGTCATGATATGCTGGCGGTCATACATAGTGAACCGAAGGAGGGAGATGATGGACAGGCCCTGTGTCCCATGCCTTAGCAATGAAGTCTCTTTTTGACAGTCTCACAGTCTCAAAGGAGGAAGCAGAGGGGAAGGAAACAAGGATGTAAACTAGGACGCTGCCAAATCCAGCACAGCTTCTCTCACTCCAAAAGCCAGTGGGCTGCCACCTGGGTTCTTGGTCCTTGCAGGCTCGTTCTCCAAATCTCCCACGTCGAACTGCTGGAGTAACCTGACTCGACAAACGACTGGCTGGGGAGGAGCTGCTGCAGTGTCCTCTTGGCCAAAGGAAACAGATCATGTGCTAGGAGGGCGGGTGATGGGAGCGGCAGGAGGCTTGTTTCAGGTTTCCTGGACTACTGTGTTCTAGCATAAGGAAAGGCAAGTTTTTGGGAGACTATTCCTATTGGTCATCTTCCACGCATTCTAATGTTTCACTACACCAAACTACTACCATCGCTTTGTGTAAAACTAAGGGCGACACCAAGAATGATTAAAGAAGACACTGACAGTGTTGTACAGTTCATTGTGCCACACCAATCAAGGGGCTTAAAGACACATTTTTCATAATTTGAGTGTGTCCAGTACAGCCTCTGTCAGATCAGACAAGTTCCAACTAGGAGAAAGTCCCTTTTTTAATTAGTTATAAGAATAGAAAGTGTCACCTGACTTTTTGTTCACTTTGAAATGCTTTTCAAACCTGGCAACCCCACAGCATGTATGAGGACAGGACTCTTGCTTTGTGGATCCTGGACCCAGCTGATTGTTGGCTAAGAACAACACAACTGGCCTGAAAACAGCTGCATTATTATATTTTTTTTTAAAGGTTCACATTTTAAAGATATAAGCTTAAAAACTTTCGAGTTTTAGGGTAACCACATTACAGTATACTTAAAGCTGCACTAATCTATAATTGAATATTAACAATGTCAGCTGGTTTCATTCATAACAATAAGAGAAGTTTTAAAGCCTGTTTCATCTCATTGATTTTCTATTTCAGACAGATAAATCTGATGCTTATCTCTTATCACTTGGCATGGAAGGTGACCAGCGTTCTCCCAAAACATGATGTATATGTGAACCTCAGTGAAAAGCAACATAATTACTGTCAAGTACAAACACACAGGATAATGATTAGAACTTGGATGGTTAGTTTGTCTGAGTAACAGGAGAAAGCATATGTTCTGCATCCTCCTCAGGGTGCCAATGTATGTAGATAAGCTGCAGTTTTCTGATATATCAGCCTCTGCATACAAAAAGAATCATCGACACTGAGAAAACAAGGGAAACGTGATTTGTGTGAACTGCCACTTGTCTGGCATGAGTCTCTAGTGCACAAAGGCTAAGGACATGTATTTGTATCCGATATGAATAACCAAGATGGCAGCTCAGAGCAGTGTTGATGTTGATAATAGTGTCCTACTACACTAATGCAACACTTCAGCGAAGATGTGGTACAGGGGTGAGGAGATTGTGGGAAAGGACTGATGCTGGTATCTGGCAACAGGTATATTTGGGGAAACACTCTGGGATCATCTTGATAAGGGGAGTGGAGGGATTGAGACAGTAAGGAGGGTGAAAACCCAGGAGGGGGATACGTGATAACGGCTGTGCATCTCAGCTGTGCATGGGTTGCAGTCCCAGGAGGAGAAAGGGCAAAGGAGGTTTCGGGTGCTAGCAAGACAAGAGTCTGGACGGATACGAGTGTTTGACCGTTTACATAGTTCATATCATGATGGACTGAACGGAGAAGAATGTGGTTGACGAACGAGGGGAGGGAGTGCCATCGCGGCACTGGTTTTGGTATATTGGTTTTGGCTGCGAATGGAGGATCAGTCAGGGTTGAAGGGAGGAGGGGGTGGTAGACAGGAGCTCCACTGGGAGGGGTTGGGGATCTCTTGTCATGCGGGGGGGATGGGGACGCTGAAGAGGTCTTTGAGGAGTCCTTGTTTTAACTGCCGTAATGCATGGTGTTGCTTGGGATGACCATAGGTGAGGCCATGGAGATGGCAGCGCCGCCAATTGTGAACTGGTTGGTGATGGGATAGTAAGAACCACTGCTGCTTGGGCCCGACTGTCCGGTTGCGGCTCCTGGGCGGAAGAGAACAGGTCGGCATTCAACACGGATGCTCAATACAACTGTATTGTACAGTGTGTGTTTATAAAGATGCACATACTGATTTCATTGTTCGTTTCTGTTAAGCTGGACGTACCCTGCACAATCCCTGTGCTCATGATGGAGCCCATCCGGGAGTGGGTGTGGTTTACAATCCCGGTGTTCACTGTGACCAATCAGAGAAGAGAGCACAGTTACATGACACAGATTTCAGCACGTTTTCTGCTCAACTACAAAATATTTCATAGATGCCATGAAACCTGTAACATCAACTCAAGTTACTCACAGTGGCAGTCCAGTTACTGACTGTCACATTTTTGGGTAGTGTACATGTGAAAGCTGCTGGAAATTTTCAGCTGAAATTAAAAGTTGAAAAGTCAAGATTTAGTGTTACGGACTGAATAAAGATCAAGTGTTGCAATAACAGAGCTAAATGAAAAGTACGATGCAGTGTCAGCAGTGCCTGTATAAAGTGAAAACATACATGTCACGTAGAAGACCTCTTACCAAGTGTACACCATTAAACTATATCTTCTGACTGTCTTTACAAATAGAGAACTCAGAGAACGGCTTTATATGTCAAAACATGTCAACAGGTGTTTCTGTCAAGTCAATGTAAATAAATTCATCTTAGATCAGGGCTGTGCACAGGTAAGGAGACATTTTGATTTGGCCACAGTGTACAAAACACATGGGCACAAGTTGTGTCACACGAGCCAGTGTGCCTAGTTTGCATGACCGGTCTTTAAGAAGGGAGGCAGGACAGATTACTGAAAACACTGAAGGACAATTCAAAGGCATCATCATCGCATCATCATCATCATCATCATCATCATCACTACTATTTGACATCAGACACCTTGTTAATCAGAGAAGTTATTGTTAAACATGTGTTCAGGTTCGTAAGTTATCTCAGGTGTCACCTGAGAGGCAGACAACTCGACTGAGCGTCACTGCAGGTAAAACACACCTATATCCTCTTATGAACGGATATATCAGTTATAGAAAGAGACATACAAGCAGAAAAAATTGACTGACAATATACAGCAACATTATTTTATAATTATGAACAGTTACACAAATGTCAAATGATTTCATTCATAACATTACATTTAAACACAAGGTTTAGGCTGATCGACTGCATCTCCCTGGATTTAAAAGCTAAACATATCTGGCTCTCTACTCAGGCTGAACTAAAATCAGCTTGATACTGATCATGAGTTCACATGTTATGTGACAGCTTTGTTTTTCAGTTATAAACTTACACATTTCATTATTTCAGCTTTGTGAAGGGGATTTATCAGCAAAGCAATCAAAGTCTTGTCAAGTTTCTTCAAGTCTTTCAGCGCTAAACTTAAACATGAACTGATTTTTATGCGAGTCTGGCAATTCCTGCCTCACTGCAGACTTGTTCTCTCGCTATTGATATTCCTGACATTACATTTCATGAGGTGTGTAGAAGTCCGGCGAAGTGTGGTGCATACCTAAGGGGATGAGGTTGTTGTGAGACACTGCCGGGCCGCCGCCAATGACTGTACTGAGGTCATAAGCTGCAGGCATCCCTAGAGGAAGCAAGACAGAAACAAACCAATAAACATTTAGCTCACAGACGTAAACAATATGAGGCCGTTTGTTTTCCTTGTAACAGATGTGACAACAGAAAGAGACAATATGAACACATTCATGTTCATTTCACTCCAAAAGCTGGCATTAGGCTTTGTGGCTTGTGATTGACATAATTACAGAACATGTCAGTTTTCATTCAAATGTATTTTCTTTCGGTGGGCTTTCATGTTTGATTCTACTTTCTGAGGCACACATTTGTTACATAGAAGACATACAGGGAAGACAACAGTGAAAATAATGTTCCCAGATCAGTTTTGGGTGACATTTCACTGTCGACACAAAACTGGCAGGAATTAGTTTAACAATACACAGTAAGTAGATTTCACTTTGTTGTGTTTATGCATCAAATGGAACTGTGCAACGTATTGCATGTGCTTTTTAAATGTGAAAGTAGTTGTGGAACAACAGGAACTATTTGATTTGTAAGGGGACAAAAACGGTGAGAAAAATACAATACATTTGATGAAGCTCTTTCCTTGTGGACACAAAGAAGTCAGTGAATGCTTCGTTGGCTCAGATCACCACTGCTCATAGCAATTGTTTATGATACAAGGCTCCAGAGTACCAATAATCTGTGTGACAACAAATTACTTGGTCGCATCGGTTCAAATATTTAGCTGGTGTGTCTATGTGCATTTCAGCGAGTTCTCTCTCATCTCTCCTCTGCGGAGTTTACACTCACACACACAGGCCCCGCCCACCCTCCCTCAAGCAGGGGGAAACAGACAGTGGAGCCGAGAGGTGAGAGGAGGGGCAGTGAATCAGGTTAGATATTGTCCAACAGTTGCGACAAAAACTGTTTAATACAGGGTTTCCACAACAGACTGCTGACACATAACGATTACCGCCACTGTTTCACGATCAGAGCAGAAGCGTTGGTCTCCTTTCTGGGTGTGCTACCTCCACATTCCGGCTGACCTGCGCTCATTTTACATTTCAACAATAAACACCAACACTAATCAGAAGATATTAGGACTGGAACCGTACTTTGTGTTTGTTTGATTCGAGTTTGATACCCGTATTTAAAACACATTAAAAAAGACATCTAGTGCGCGAGAGCTGTTTGACTGCCACACACACGAAACGCAGGATATTTTAACATTTTCAATAGTTCTGCAGACTTGATAGAGTTCAATGAAATATGGAATCGGAAGTCAATTCGAGACTTTGTTAATCAAATTGGTTTGGGAAATTATTGCTGATACCAACACCCCTGTCCAGAAATTACCAATGAATATTGGGACCGTCAAGAAAAGGTAAAATAGGGGAGTTATTGAAGGGCCAAAAGATGCAGGGGAAATTTCAGGTTCATCTAAATTATTTGCTGGTGCACCTCAATGAAAAAATGTGGCGCAACAGTGTGACCAATGTAAAATATTAGTCTGGAGCCCTGTCACACCAGTATTCCTCGATGCCATGTGATAAGCACTTCCAGACACCTTAGGATATAACTGAAATGCAGGCCTAAAAATGACGCGCTATGAACACACCAGCTTACGGTTAAGAATCAATGCATCGTTACATTCACATAGAAAATGACTAACCAACACTCAGTATTACCCCATATCCATTATTCAGACTGTCTGCCTCTTCCTGTCTCTTAAATTTGAGGTGACATTCAGGAAACCTGAAGCTTTGGTAAACACCTGGAGGATACCTTTCATCTACCAGTGATCATGTGTCTGTTCACCTGATACAGCCATCCCCTGATTCATGCTGTAGGCTCCACCTGTGTTCCACATATTTTCAGATGGGGAAGTGTAGTGTGAGCCAGGAGGAGGGTTGGGGGTGGTGCCTGTGTACCTGCATTTACATACACACACATGTTGGAAATTAGAGACGCATACCCTGATCCCCATCTCAGCCCCTGTATAGCGCCATCTACACACAGGTGTGTCTACTGGGGTCAGGAGAGTAACTCACCTGAAAAAGGGGTTCTTCAAGTCCAGGAGGTTGCTGGACTTTGATCCTGTCTGGTCTACCTGGGCAACAATACTGATGTCGTAGCTTTGTCTGTTGGGAAGGAGACCAGCCATGTATCATTTAATTAATTACAACAAATGCACATGAGAGCTCAGATATTTACTGGGTAGTAATGGGCCTTTAATTACTACTTTGACATTTTTGAAAATACGGTTGCTCTGCTTTCTTGCTTAGTTACATGACAACGTAAAGCATACCTGTGTCTGTATCCTAAACAAGAAGCTACAGTCTGCAGCCTGATGGCTTAGCTGTGCACAAATACTGGGAAAAAGGATTACAACTAGTCTGGCTCTGTCCAACAGTATCTAAATCCATCTACAATCAAGCCTCTTAAGTTCACTGATCAACATTCCATATCTCCCTTTAATCCGTACGTGACCAAAATGTAAAAATAACAGTGGTTTTACAGAGGGGTAGGAGCTTGACTATTCTTTGACCAGCTACAGTAACATCATTGAGACTTGTTGTCACAGAGGTTGCCCAGCAATCGGCAGAGACCCAAAGAAGTTGGTTTAGAGTAAAGCTACAGTGATTGTATCTACATACATAGTTCTAGTTTTTATTAACAATATAGCTGAATGGTAGACTGACTGATTCGAAGATTTGTGAAATTATCAAAATCATGTTCAAAACCTTGAATGTCATTTAACATCTCCGAACGTTTTAAAGTGTCATGGTCTGGGCTGCTGCTCTTATATGTATCCATACAACAGCTGTTACTGCGCCTGGCAGCAAGTTCACTTTTTTGCAACCTCTTAACATAATGGCTTAGTTTGTTTCTCTTTTATCCTTTTTGCACAATTGAAATAGTTAAATTCATTTTTACCCTTCATTTCCATTTCCTCCTTTCTATTCCTTTTCTTTCTAATGTAGATAGTTAGGCACTTCCTTTCAATTTTAAGTTAAGATTTTCTCAATTACATTTTAAAAACAGAACCACACCCTTTGCCTTTGATTTCAGGGCCTATATTCATTTATGAAATTATTGTTAAATAATATTTTCTAAATTGAGATACGTGGATGACAATACCAGAGAGAACTCAGTTATTTTTTAGTACACACGGCTATCATACCTCTTGTTGGCCATCAGCGTTGCAGTTCCAGATAGTGTATCCCCAGCCTTGGTGAAGAGGGGAGACTGCAGCAGACAGCGCACCTGGTACCAGTGGGTGAGAGGCTCTGTGGGTGCTGTGGACAGCCATACTGTCACCCTGCAGGAGGGGTGTAAAGAGGGGTTGTGCTGTGAGATCAAGTCAACTGTGTAGGATTAATACAATGTGTTTCATAAGATTCAACACATTCCACATCCCATCTATGAGTGACTTACATGGATCCCACGAATGCCACATCAAACCAGAAAGCTAAGCCGTGTACCAGGCCAGAGTGCATCATGTGGAACTTAAAGGGAATCTCTATCCTGTGATCCAGAGGAAAAGGTTTGGAAGGAGATATGTTAATTACATTTATATGCATTAATATAAGTATATGAAAAACAAGCAACGACAGACACACACCTGTAAAGATCATCTTCTTTGGCCTCCAGGAAGTTCACTGTGTATTTGACCGATTTGGCCATCAGAATACGGATATCGAATGTGTCCTGAGGAGGGAAATCTCAGCTCATCCTACAAGACTACAGCAAAACATCAAGGCTAATTCAACTCACATGCATGATTGTATCTCAACCAAAATTACACCTGATTACCTCATTTGCAAAAGTATCATCAGGCAAATGATTAAGTCCTCAAGTGAGAATCCCACGCCTCTTTACCCTGCCCAGTCCTTTAATCAATCATCCAATGTAAAGCTCTGTGTGTATATGTGATGGATAACTTACCACTATTGGCTGGCGGAAGTACTCATCCACAGCTGCCCCCCGCAGGGCAGAGAGGTCTACGCCATGAAACGAGGGCTGGTACCTGAGGACCAAAATATCAGATTTAGGTTTTCTTCAGTAAACATCTATAAAAAAAATAAGAGAATTGTAGTTAAAGCCATATTTTTTGGCACAATCTCAGAAAGAAGTTTTTGGTTGCAGACAACATAACACTTTGAACCCATCAAGTTCATTATCAGAGTTGTGAAGCCTTAGGGCACACATTAGCGAATGTGAAGCAAATGTCATGGGTTTAAAAAAGGTCAACACTATTCAAACCCCTGCTGCAATTAGCTTTGCAAAAGAAGCGAATGTTATATTTGTCTTTGTACAGATTGGAAGTGAACAAGAGGGGAAGATTCTCCCTTGATACATTCATGCATGTCTGAATGGGCTCTTAAACTATGCTAAACCTTGACAGACTGGTTTTTGTGCACACAGACTATGACGTCAACATGACAGTTTCCCTTTTGTACTCGCATATGAGCCACTAGTACTCAGTGCAGTCCTCCCCAGTGTCGCAATACTTAAACAGTACATGATTTTGAAAGCAAAGAATGGGATCGGCTACCATAAACTCAGTTGATGTCACCATCTTCTAAAGTGCACCGTTGGCTATCTGCATTAATACTTTTTGGGGACTGCAAAGTTTCCAGACAAAAACAACTAAACAGGCGAGTGAAGACATAAGGGAAGTTGAGTCATGGGTGCCTCGTCTCCCCCCACCCCCCCTGGCGGACATGTATCATCCACCCATTGTTGCAGCGAACCCTTCCCACAGTTAATGTCTGTCCTGCCATCTGGTTAGAGGCAAAGGAGCATTCACACATATGCACACGAAAATCTAAGGGAAATCTGTGTGCAGACATTTTCTGTAGTTGGTCTTTCACATACGAAGAACACAGCAAGAAATTGTCCTAGTCCGACAAGTCAGGTCTTTTTGTTATCAAAGTCAGCCCTATTTTTGTCAGAATTTTCTAAATTTATGGCTTCTCTTTTTAATCCTGAGATATTTCTATTCTTAAAGCTTTTCATCATATGTCAGAAGCAACTGACTGGGATATTTGCTTTCTCACATACAGCCCCTCCGGAAAAAATTGAGGAAAATGTCTGGACTTCAGTTCATATTTAAGCTGCTTGAAAAACAATGTAGTGATGAACATGCTGGCTGCATTTTATTGACAAATGGTTCCTCTGTTGCCTTTTTGGATAAGTGCACCCTAAATTTTCTGGGATTTAAAACTGTGCAATAACAATGAAGGACCAGGCAAAAAAGGTTTGCAGAGGTCAGGTTGGGGAAAGACCCAGTTTAGCCAGACTCTGCCCCTCCTCACCAGAAGTTGGCCTTGGTGAATTGCTCCATGTAGAGCTGCTCATCTGTGAAGGGAGCCAGGTGGACATCACCGAGGGTGGGGAACATTTTACCTGAGATACACACATAAACAGAAGTGAATCAAGAAAAGTAATGTACTGCCAACAACCTAAAACAATGAACGAGGTCAGCACTTAATCTATCAGATGACATTAGCTGTACCCATGGTCTTCAGAGCATTTAATTTTGTTTATAAGGATCACCATGAGAAAATGTCTAAAGCAACAAATGTGCAATACAAACTTCTTCATGAAGGTTGTGTTTGAGGAACAACGTTGTACTGCATTTGCATTATGATTATCATAACATTAACATATTTCGACTGTTGCATTAAGCTGCATTAGTTTGAGCCGGGAGTTCCTAATAAAATGACATGACCTATTCTGCTGTGCTGCAAATCTTCTCACCGTTCGGTTTGAGGAACTTCTTGGCATGCAGGTAGCTCTCCAGCATTCGCTCATTGAACAACATGTAGCCCATTGGCTCTGAGATGATGATGTCCACCTGCTCTGGCAGTGTCACCTCCTCCACCTTCCCCGGGATGACGACCACACGATCGCCTAAACGGTTACTGTTCACCAGCACCTGCAAGGCACAGAATTTCTTTACAGTGGCAGGATATCATTCTTTTAATGGCGGTCTTCTTTTTGAATAACCGTAGTAATAATAAAGTGGCTCAAATCGCATCAGAGTCAGGTCACTGATAATAATATCCATCTGTGTGTTCCTGGTTATATACCTCTGCATGCTGTGCCATAGTGCTGGCCTCCACAGCATAGACCTTCCTGGCTCCAGCTTGAGCCGCAAAGAAAGAGAGGATCCCCGAGCCACAACCAACATCCAGCACCACCTGGAAAACATAGAACAGGATATGTGAAGTCACTGTCGGCAAGGTTTTCGATTTCACAGTATACCCAGGTAAGTTTAAATTGTTCACAACATTTGACCACTATAATAATAAGTTACATTTCTTTGATTAACAAATAATGAAATAAAAACTGGGTGTTATTACACTCGATGGACATTTTGCATGGACAGCTAAATAAAACAAGTCGGATCAGCTGCTAGCCAACCAGTCAGTAGGACTTTGTACTAAACAACCCAAGCACACAGTTAACAATTAAGGATCAAATAACAACATGTTCTACTCTTTGTTTATAGGGATGCACAACCTTACAAGCCCCATGCATAAATTAAACCCCACCCATTTAGATAACTGAATGTAAAACCCTTGGTCAGTAACACAATTTATTTGCTTCAACACATTCAATGTGAAAGTCTCAGCTTTATAAGTTTAAATCAATACCGAGAGATCTGTGTGGGAAATAGAACCCTTTGAACAGAGAGAAACTAGACAGATACGCATAAAGTCAATTAAATCATAATGTTTATATTTTGTGGGAAATACTGGGACTTCTAGATTGAGCCTGAACAACCACAATGTGTAAGATGTGTGTAGAGAAAGTACTTTGTCCTTGAAGTCATTGTGGTTTTGGAGAATAGCCCGTTGATAAGTCCCTGTCCGAACATAGTCCTGCATCATGTTCTGTTGCTGGGAGAGGTAGCCATAAAACTGCAGGAAGAAAATAAACACATTAATATACCAATCATAGAAGTGGCTTGCTTTTCACAAACTTGCTTTTCAGTCAAATGAGATAACTCTATTTTTAGTTTAGTTTAGCAGAAATAAAACACTGGGAGCTGCAACTTAAACCAAACAGGTGTTACTTTTTAAGCAGCGGTGTTGAACAGGTGGAACAACCCAGTTAACATGTGAACCAAACAACAGGTAAGTGTTAAAAGGTTCATGTGAAAGTGATCTATTGCCAGAAAATGAAGATTATGTCATCTTAGTGATGTTTTCACTGGTGTTTAATCGTCTAAATTGTATGAATTGTTGTCTGTTATACCATAGAATGGGCCCTTTATATTTAAATAATTTATATTTACATCAGGTGACTGTCTTCTTTGCAGACGCAGCCAGGTTTTTTACCGTAGCCCATAGTGGGCAATCTAAACACCTTAGTGTTTTTCATAACAACTGAGGCTACCACAGGTTCTATTTCATGTTTGGAAGTGTGAGGTAATGGGTATTCAGCTGCAACGCGAAACTTCCCCACTAGATGTCACTAAATTCTACTGAACCTTTGAGCTTTCTAATATGCTGCAGCTAACCTGCTCATTAGTTGCGCTCTGGAAAATGGTGCTAGTGAGGGCACTTTCTCTGTTAGCTTGGTAGCTTATTCTGGACATGTTAGTAAGAACACCAATACGTGTTTGTGCTCAAAGTCTGAGGCTCGTTCTGTGCTGTCTTGGAAGTTGTTGTCTGACACCATTACTGAAAGCCAAAGACAGAATGATGATGTTCTGTCTCTTCAGTCAGAGAGGCACCACAAGCCTTCTGGTACGCACAGGCAGGTGACCTTTTCTCAGACCAAAACCCTTCAGGGTGCTCAGCTGTTTTTCTTAGGAGAGGACTCCAAATACAGAATCTACATAGCATGTCATGTGCGGATGTTCTTTTTTAATTTCAGTCGAATGTTTTGTTGTGTGGAAATACTTTCTGACTTTTAAAAGAGAAATTTATCAAATTCCACAAATGCGATTTTAAAAGGGATGTTGCTTATGAAAGTATACCAAAGTAAACTATAAGTAGTGAAAGACAGCATCAGCAAGGTAGTTGTTATGAAACAAACTTTAAATAATTTATTTAAAGCATTGTCATGGTTAAGACATTCTGAACTCTCTATACTTCCACAATTTGTGTCTCTTCTGTGTGTCTATTTGTGTGGACGCATGCATTCCTCTTACCTGGAAGTACTGTACAGCAGAGGACTCCTCTGTTCTGTCGCTGAAGACTGACTGCTCACTAAGATGCCCGCGACAGTTCTTCATGAGATTATAAAAAGACTGAAATTCTGAAGAAGAACACAAACATGAAGAATTACATGTCGTGTTGTAGCAACATTACACATTATTGTTTAAAACTGCTCAAACACAGTGGATCAGAAATGAGGATCAACAGTGTCTTGTTACACATCTTCCCACGTCTTTGACCTTCTCAGTACTTTAACCAGAGGTTTGGTACAATTGTGGACGATAAGGGCAGCAGCAGGTTTTTAATATTTTAGGTTCACTGTACAACTAATATAAAGAGGACAGATGCTCTTACTACATATAGACAGGATCGTCCACTAACCAGAAGGTCGTGTCTGCTTTAAGTATCGTTGGGCAAGATATTGAACCCCAAACTGAGGCCCTGGTGACCGAATGGTATGTGATATGAAAAGTGCAGCGCAGGGACCCGCTGTATGTATGTTTTGATGGGAGAATGGGATTTGTTATACAAATACAGTGTATTTACCATTTAGCCCCATGCCCACCACTTCAACATCTTGACACACCCCAAGCTTGATAGACTTGCCCATGTTTTCATTGAGAAAAAGGTCTGTGTGTGTGTGTGTGTGTCACGGTGAGATGGACTTTAACATTACACCTGCTCCACACTCCATGCGAATTGTACTAAGTGTGTGGGGAAACACAATCTCAATGCTTACATAACAAACATTGGCACACCGGCTCACTGAGGTTATTAAAAGACAGTAAGCAAAGCCAAGATGGTGCTTGAGTGAGCACTGAGGAGGAACAAATGTATTTAGTTACTTGAATTCTTAACTGAAGACGTGTTATTACGCTCTTATTTTTCCAGTGCATGTTGAGTTACACAGTAACGTCTTCCTTAGCTTGTAGTTGCAAATGTAACTTATTGTTGACACTTGGTGTGACAGTCTTATTGTGCTGGGACAATTTCTGCATACCTGCCGGTGAGGAGAACTGCAGCAGGACGCTGTTGCAGCCCAGCGTGATGATGAACGACTGCTTCCCCACGCGGCTGCACTCGGTCTCCCTGGAAACGGAACACTTGAACACACTCGCCTCCTCTCCTGGAATGAAATGGAGAAGATAGAAAGAGTTAGGACAGCGGGAGACATACTTGCACACAGCCACTGAAATTTACAACTGTGTGAAGCTCAGTATCTAGCTAAAACGTTACTCTTTTTGATGTATTCATTTCATACAGTTTGGGCTTCTGCATTTCATTTTGCATGACGGGCAAAGATACTGTTTACTTGCTGCTAGTGACACATTTAACATTTATCACAACCCTCTCTGTGTGGGAGAGCTGAACACAATGCAGCATCATCCTCTTTATTTCCGTCCCCTTGCTCACACATACTGCAGGATTTTGCTTTCATTTGATGAAAGAAATAAGAATCCATATAAATCTATTAAACTCTTTTTTTTAAATGAACTGCAAACATCAGGTGAGACTTTTCACCCCCACCGATGATGATGATGACATCTGTCTTGTGCCTGTTCCTGGATTTACATTTATATTTGCATTGACGTCTATGTCTTCACAAAGCAACAGTGAGGATACTTTTTTTAGAAGAAAGTTCTTCTATAAAAGTTGACAAACCCCATTTAAAAGAGCAAAACCAGCTATGTTGATCAAGTTCAGGGATTTCCAGATGGGCACTGTATTTTTTTACATTTTCGTCAAGTGAGGACATTTTGGCCTGTCTTCACTTCTTCAAAGGGATGTTTGAGGGTTAAGACTTGGTCTGGGGTAGGATATGGTTTAGGTTAGAATAAGTGTAATATAGTTTGGATGGTTAGTGTTAGGGTAAGGGGCTAGGGAATGCATTATGCCAATTAGGGCCCTCACTTAGAAGTACAAACATGTGTGTGCTCTATGAGACATTTGGCATAGATTCTAAGGGTTGGGTATCAAATTAAAATGATAAATTATGCCAAAATAATCCTTTATTAATCCAACAACAGTCAAATTTGCCAAGTCGCATTTCACAGAGATAAAGGGAATACTACTTGACAACGAACAGTGCACCTCTGTGAGGTCAGTGACCCATATGATCAGGATTCAGTATTTCAATCTGTCTTTACAGATTTGTGCAAAAATGAAACAAAATAAAAACAAAACAAGCTCCCCTCTGTCTCTTATATACAGGGGAACCATCACTTCTTAGCTCTAAGTCTGGCTATGAGAGAAGTGGGGACTGAAGACTACATAAGTGCAACTTTATCTTTTGCATTTATCTTGTTATTAAAGTTTTATTTCAATTCCATATTGTACTGTCTCTAGACTATTTAATAGAGACACCAGGTGTTTTGTTTAAATGACAGTTAGAGAAAGGAAGTTATCACCCATTAAAGAGGATGTTAACAGATTCTTAATTGTGCTTTTGTTTTTGACCTGCTCATCAGATTGTTATACAGTGATAACTTCAGAGGCTTTGGGAAGAAGTTTCTGAACACACCAAAAATGTCAACAAAACACACAGAAGTAATACTTAGAGATGCATGAGGCATGCTAAAAGAGCAGCATGTATAACACTGTTCCATGCAAACACATCTGGAAAAACCAGTTCATAGTCATAAAGCAGGCTAAAAAAATGTAGTACATATAAACAGATTAACAGCAGCAACATTTAAAGGCATGCGTCTACTGGAGAGAAGCCAGCCACGCACATCAGTCCTCAATTCCCCTCTCATCACTTACACAATTTAACTTTATAATCATATAAAGCAGGATGATTAAAAATCTATATCAATTAAGATGTAAAAAATAATTAGGAATGATGTTTAAGAAGTTTAATATCACAAGACTTCAAGATGAAGTATTTTTGAGATAGTTTGTTGAATCAAAGCAGCACCAGATATGTCATGACTTTCTCCCTGACAGTCTATGTGTGCATCAAGCTGTAAAAGAGCTGTATCTATATTTCATTTCCGCCTTCCTACCTACCTAATGCCCAAATCTTTCAAACTCCAGATCACAATGGAGCCTTACTGTTGGCTTTAGGTTTCTAGCCTCATCCCATGTTGAGGCAAGTCAGTTGACATAACTATGGAGCAACCATCCAGAGGCAGTTTTCACAGGCTGAGATCTGACATATAGTATGTGAAAAAAACAGAGGACTTTCCCTTTAATTACGATGTTGGGTGTTTCCCTTGAAGAAGATCCTATTCTGATAAACAAACCTACGTTCAATGAAATTAGTGAAAGCCATTTACTAGGAAAGACAGAAAGACATTTCTTTTCCCCCTTTATTTCTGCGATTGAGTTAGAGAAATGAGCCTCGAGTCAGTGCAGCTGTTGTCAGTGAACAGGATCGACTTGGCGTATTTCTCACTATGCCGTTTCCTCTTCAATGCTGCTCCTGCTGACTCAACAGTACTGTGGATTTATTCTGCTCCTCTCCATCATGGATATAGAGTATAAGCCTGGACCTGGAAACAGACGGACTGCATACTAGCCGGTTGCTGATAATGCAACATCTGTCAGAGCTAACAGCTGCAGACTTCTGCGTGAGTGTGAGAAGCGGGGGTTTCTGTGGCAGGAGTCCTGGGTACCATACTAGTGCTTTCTTTGTGAGATTCCAATTCTGTTGGAAGCACCGACTTACATTTAATAAACAAATTCAACTAATGATTCAGATTAAACACAACTGATGCCAATAAATTTGAAAATGTTAGACTTCATTCTGTCTGATAAGTGGCACATTAATAAAGCATATCTATCCTTTGTTAGACTTTCCCCGACAATGTATGGAGTATTTTTATGTACACTTGGACCTAATTTAACAAATATGAATCTTGACCCATTTTCAGACATGCACTTAACTCCGGACAACGACAATGAGGGGTGTTCACAAGTGTTCCTCATTATCCAAGAAAAAATTCTGGATAATGTGTCAGTGAGCTGTGGGAGAACGCAGCAGGAGATTATCCAGGGGGTTGACTGCAAGCAAGTAGGTGTTAATGACAAGTAGAAGATGTAAAAGACACTGACAAGTTCAAAGATTCTGTTTTTGTCTCATCGGACCAGAGAATCCTTTTCTCTTGGAGCTGCCAGAGTCCTCCTTGTGTTTTAGTAAAGTCCTAGCACACTTTCACATGTCATTCCTAAAAGGTTACCTTCAGACAGCAGGCAAAAGTGACCCAAAACGGATGCTTTTATTGAAATCTGTTTTTTCAAGGTTGATCAGCACAAATCAGGAGCGGGAGGTTGAAAATAGCAGAAGTCTCCAACTATTCAGATGTGGGGTGGCACAGCAGGCAATTAATTCTGCTGCGAGATCACGAGTCATTGTTCACCAAAAACTTTTCTTATTAATCAGTTTGGCATCTGTCTCCTGTTAAATACGTCATCAACACAACCATCTGCTTGAAGTGAAACCTTCAGAGAATCTCCTGCTGTCATGGCCCCACTTTTACTGGGGTGAAACTCCAGAGAAAGCCCTTCCGGATAATATCCTGGACTGTTCCGAGTAACCCGAAAGCAACTGAATACACCTCAAGCTGCCCCCCCTCCCGCTTTTAATTCGTCACACATCTGTATGTAATTCTGTGTTCCCATTTTCTATTTCCTATTCTCGACTCCAGTTTGAAATCGTGTTTATTATAATGTCCAGGGTCTGGATTCACACCTCATCTTTTTATGGTGTTGATGTATGAGGTGGTGGGCTCAGCATCCTACACTCTAACTTGCTGTGTATTCACTTAAATCTACGTGACTGTGGTTCTGTGAGTGAGGCATCACAGCAGAGGAGGCCAGCGGCGCGGCCGCTTCTTTTCAGCAGGACATCCCAGCGATTAACAAAAGCTGCGGAGGAGCGGAGCGGCTCCGATCCTGCGTCCGCAACGGGAGGGGAGCAGGCGGCGGGGAAGTATCTATTGTTCCGATGAGAACAAAGATGAATGCATAAGTAATGAGGGCCCAAATCTCGATCCTCCACCTAGAACGCCCCGCATGTTCTGCCCAAGCCAGATGAAACGTAAAAGCTTTTTAAAAAAGTTGAATGTTTCGTTGCTGTAAAGAGAACGCGGACTACCGGGTGAACACAGCGCTGTGGCCGCGGCGACCGCCCGGAGCTCGGTGGCGACCCGGGACTGATGCCCTCTGCACCCGGCTCCAAACAACCCCGCACAGGCTAATTCACGAGCCAAACAGCGATGTACCGATACACGGGTCCCCGAGGGGCAGAAAGGAGTATGCTTGCATTAGCTGAAAAACACCCCCCGCGTATATACACGGCTGAACACGCTACTAAAGCTTCAAGGGCAAAATACGTTATATGCGAGCGGGTCCGCTGCGCATCATTTCTGGAGCAAGGCTCGTGGCATTGTTTAACTAGCATTAAACTACACAGCACTGCCCCGCGCACGCTTACCACGGACTGAGCTATGTAATGCGTGTGTGTGGCGCAATATTTCACTCGAGGTTTCCCACAGCAGTGAACTAGTGTGGGAACCGGGACCTAAAGTTAACAAAGCCCCGAGAAGATTCCCAACCGACGCGGAGAAAATTAGGAGTTTTACGGGCTCCCTCGTGACGAGCAGAGGGAGGCGACGTGGTCTCAAGATGGATTAGCTTCTTGGTGGCTAGCGCTACGTATGGCCAAATTAGCTGTGTACGCGTTAGCACTGCATAGCATTAGCACCGGAGAAGAGAGGCCGTCCCACCGAGGAGCAGCGGCAGGAAAAGGTCAACTCACCATTGGAGAGATTGATGAGGGCAGCGTCCTGTGTGGTTTTCACTTCTAACCGCAGCGGCTGCTGCTCTGAGTGTCGCTGTATGTCTCCATTCGCGTCTCCGATGGAGAGGAGCCGCACGCCGGGAAACACCGAGACCGCCATCTTCGATCTGGAAGTCGAGACAGGTCGGCGGCGTTCACATCCAACCACCGCGCACTGCTCTCTGCTGGAGGCAGAGCGAGCAACCAGGCTGCAGCCGCCCAGCAGCGCCCCCAGCAGGGGGAGTGGGGGTACTGCCTGAACCTAGGTGGAACACGTCATGGAGGCTCTCATTTCCCCCCAATTTCAATTATTGACGCCTCCGTTTTTCCCCCTATTTTTGAGAACCACAAATTACTTTTAACTCCATTATTGTTGCAGATAGTAATCAAACAGAGCCCCAAAACATGTTTACTATAACAATGATAATTCATTGTATCCATGATATATTATAAAGCAACACTTAACACTCAAAACAATTTGTTAGTTTTAACACTACAGCAGTAGTATTACAAAATTCCTAGGTGTGAGAAGTGTGAATCTTAAATCAGTGTGTAACATCCCATCATATGACAAACACCGAGCGAGGGAACCACCAACACAGAATACATTTATTGTGATAATAATTTAATGGACACCATGTTTACCATGTTTACAGAGTGTGTGTGTGTGTGTGTGTCTGCACATGTCCATCTTTAGTTATAAGAGCCAATTTTGGTTAAATACCATCATTGTGAGGACATTTTGACTTTGTGAGGATGTTTTGACTGTTCCTCACAAATTCAAAGGGTACTTTTAAGGGTTAAGACTTGGTCTTAGGGTTAGATCTAGGTTGGAGTTAGGCATTTAGTTGGGGCTGGGTAATGCATTATGTTAATGAGGGTCCTGACAACTATAGAGAGACTGTGTGGATGGGTCTGATCATGACCGAAGGATCAACGGTTGACAAGTTTAGTAGCATCACACTGTTATATAACAGGAATCTAGGTATTCTGTCAAGAGAAAGTAACTTATACTCTGTCTTTTTCAGTTTGTTCTACTTTCCAGTGTCCTGTGTACAGCGTTTCAGAGGTAGAGCTCTTTGACCTACAACTTAAAAGAGTATTTATGTACTTATATCAGGAAGTCAGAGAGATAAGTGTTATTTAACCATAGACTGTATATATAGCATTTAACCCGGTTTCTCTGTAGTCTAGCTCAGTGAAGTTTGGTTTAGTTAATACAGTTCGTATCTGATCAAAACTAAGATACAACATTGATGCTGAACACACCTTCAAGTCACTGATGGCAAACATGGTAACTTTTAATGGTGAATCATAAAATTGTACATTATCTGAGAGAGCATATTTCCTATATGAACTGGACCACATGTTCACACTGCCAGCTACAAGATCAGCAGATACCCATCGACTTATAACAGCATATCAGGTTTCAATTATGGTATTAAGGCCTGTTTATCATAGTGTAGAGCCTTGAACCATGAAAAGTAGCTTGCTTTGTAAATGTACAGACACATAAATCCTAATAGATTTGGTATAAAGCATTACAAAAATGTTCAACTGAAGCTTTCAGCATCATTCCGTAGTTGCCCCAGTGAAAACTTGTGTGTGTGTGAGTGAGTGTGTGTATAGTCTTGACTTCTTTATCTTCAGAGGCAGTGGGGCACATGACAGAAATCCACGTCAGAATGATCAGGCATCTGTTAAAGTGTTTTTTCACTTCTTCACAGTCCTAAAAAGATAAGAAATAGATTTTGGCTTTAAGGGCTGTGTCTTGTGCTCCAAAAGCACAACATGTTAATTGTTCAGCAGCTGCAAGAAGAACAGTAGAAAAAGTATCACAGCAGCAGGGGAGAAAATCATTTTATGATATAAAAAAAAACTGGTAACTTCAGGCAAAGGGAGTAGAAGAACACTCACACCTCAGAGGAGGACACATGACTTGGGAGGCCTGAAGGGGTTATCACTGGAGGGCACCCCAGTCAGGAGAGGGTCTTTGTGGGCATTTTGCAAACAGAAGGTCTTCAGTTCTGCAGCGGCCTGAGAAACCTGCACAATATACAATATATCAGGATATTAATAATTCTAATGATAATATATGATAATGCAGTACAACAGCAGTTATACAAAATAATTACTAAGTATTATTATGTGAGTCCTAACAGATAGAGTGTGTAGTATCCCACCATATGAACACCAACAATAAAAACTATATACAAATATTATTTATATATAGAGACATATATATATAGGACAGTGACAATGCTTGGTTCTTTGTGTGAACATTTACTTATACCTCAGAGCAATAACATCAGAAAAAGTTGCACTAATAATCCCTGTCCTTTGAAAGCAATTGGTATTCATCTTTATGTGTCTGAATACTGGAGGACAATTGGCTCTACCGTCTTCAAGCTGCTCTGGCTCTTATTTTGACTAAAAAACTAACACAATTAGCTGGACTTGTACTACTCCCTCTCCTTTAGTGTTTAGGACCTAACGTACCTGGACTGCTTGGAATCAATAAATAAATTGTCACTCTATAACAACATATGTGGGTGTAACCAAGATATAAAATAACTGGGGTGGTTATCTCACTTTCGACCTCGAGTGACAGTTATGGGATGATGGTGAAAGCTAAAATGCAGTGTTACTATATCCCAAGTACAGAAGATACTTGAAGCTCCTTCAGCAACAATCTGCTCCACCCTAAGTGTCTGAAGGAGAGCTATCGCAGGTTCTTCCTTCCTGCAGCAGTTAGACTTTACCACAAGCTCTGCTCCAAGTAAATCTACATGCACTACCACAATGGACTGTCCCTTTGATATTCTCAACTGTGCAATAGTCACTGTACTATATTCATTTATAAAGAAATACTGTGCAATATAAACTGTTACGTGCAATCCATTCACCGTACATTTTCTAACACATTATATATTTCTTAACAATGTATATACTGGTTTAATAACGTTGATATTTTTATATATATTGTTGTGTATTTCTATTTCTTTATATTCCTTCACCCAAGTACTCCATGCTACTTATGTGATGTATTCTGCTGCTGTAACATTGTAAATATCCCCATTGTGAGGACTTCTAAATCTTAAGTCTGTTATTATTAACGACAATTGCAAAGATATATCTAAGTAATGTTTGCTAACACTTGCTGGCATTAGCCATCATAAGCTATTGGTCACAGGAGGCAAAGTAAAGCCGTAGCAGTAAAACCTCTGAGTGGACTGACTAGAGCAAAGTGTGTGTTTTATTGAGTAAGAGGAAGCTGTTGCGTTATCTTCTCTTACATAAGTTACATAGTGTTACTCGGAGGTCATGCCACAGCTGTAATGTATGACAGACGTTATTTGAAAATGGGAAAAGATGTTGTGGGGCTGATATGGTTGCAAAATGATTTGTGTGCACGTGTGGAGAGTTGATTAACTATATCTCTTAATCCATGACTGTAATCAGTTTGTAAATGTGTGCTGACATTTGTGAATGCATTTAGTAATCTGCAAACATGTATTAAGAACATATGTCTGCATAATCAGATTTGTATATGTAAATGAAATCTTCAATTGTATTAGGTTTTGTACACAAGCAGACAAATCTGTAAATGTGTGCATAGATATTGGTGGCTGAAATGTGTTTTGCGCCAAGAGACGAAAATGCCAACGCGTCATGAGTTACAACTCAGGCATGCTTTGCCGTTTGCTTTAATTTTTCCCATGAGTGTTTGCTACATTTGTGCCGTTTGGGGATTTGTCAATGTTTTGTTTACCAGGAGCTGAAGTGTGGCCAGACAAGAGGCAATTTTTCTTCCCTTTTTTTCACGAATGCTATTGACTTCACTTGAGAAAAAAATCTGCTCGGTTTTTCTATTTCAATTCAGTTATGAGAGATGTTTTCAGTAGAAAAATAAATAAATGTTCCTGATGTGCCCTCTTAATTATAACAATGCCATCTGTATAACATAAACACACACAAAAATTTCCAATTTCTGCAACCTAAAACCAAATTAACCTATAACAAACTGAACAGGCAGGACAAAGTAAGCTAAATGGTGTTACCGGACCTGGGCCAGTGTCTGCGGTCAACAATCCAGAGGTAAAAACATTTTCTTTTCCAACAAAACACATCAGAGATGTTATGGAAAATTGCCGCTCAGAGTACATTTACAGATTCCTGTTCATGGTCAAGTTGACTGTTATTGCCATTAATTGTTTTGGCTATTATGCCAATACATTTTTATTGTTACAACGTATTTGTTTTTCCCTCTTTTGTTTTCTATTCCCATCATACAAACTACATCTCCAAGAACTCCTGACCTAGCTCAACCGCTCTTCTGCATTTACCTTTAACACTCATGCACAGGAGGATGCAGTTGCAGACTCCTTTACACATTTTCAAATCAGATTACACATATAAGGATTGAGATACAGTTACACAAAGTTAAATCGCTACAATATTGGACCTATAGGTTGCTGCTTTAAACTTCCACTTGCATAACACTCTAGTAATGAACTGAAGCTTCAATGTCAGTGGCACAAACTGAAGTAAGAAGTGGCTGCTCACAACAACACTGTGTGCGCTGTTACTAAACACAAGCACCGGTAGACTGAGTGAGATTCATCTTTGATTTATTTGTTTTAGAGGATGCACACAAACACACACACACACACACACACACACACACACACACACACACACACACACACACACACACACACACACACACACACACACACACACACACACACACACACACACACACACACACACACACACACACACACACACACACACACACACTTGTCTGTGTAGTTTTGAGGACACTCTTTGGCATAATGCATTCCCCTGCCCCTTACCCTAACCTTAAAGGGACAGGTCACCCAAAAATGAAATTTGCAGGCAGCTATCGTGAGTTCTAGCTAATGTGTCAATAGGTGCCCATGGTCAGAAACATAGAGGTGAGAGCTGTGCGGTGTTATCCGATGGACGATAAAATTGGACATTTAGGCCCAACACATGGTGTAAATGACCTTGTTTCGAGTCGAATTTGAATGTCTGGGCTAAGGGACACTTGCTTTTTTTTACGTTTGAAGAAGGAGTCAATAGTTACTTCAATTGTATTAGATTTGGCTGCAGTTTAGCCCTGAAGCTCCAAAAATGTTTGTGGATGCAAACACTTCACCCCCCTATATAATGAGTGAATTTTCCTTTTGCATTGACGATCCCTTTAACTATCACAACTCAATGCCTTACCCTAACCCTAACTTAAACCTAATTCAAAACCTAACCCGAACCCAAAAACCAAGTCTTAACAGCCATACAACCTTTGAACTTGCGAGGACCAGCTAAAATTTTCTAAAAATGATGGTATTGAACCATTTGCTCTCATACCTATAGATAGACATATGCAAACACTCTGGAAACTTGTCTGACTTTTGTCCTAAAAATAAGCCAGCCGCCCAACAATCCCAGCAGTCACACAGCAGCAGCACAATCAACAAAGCCATCACTGTGCTGCACTCAGAGAGGAAAAGTCTGTTAGCCACCATTTCACTGCACACCAGGAAATGGGTGAAGTTTTCTTGTGTTGAAATAACGACTGCTTTTCTTCACCGGGGGATGTTTTCCTGTCCTTTACATTCATTTTATTAAACCACAGGGACACTGTACAGTGTAAAATACATATTCAGGCACACTGACATTATAACAGCATCTCCTGTAACTTGAGAAAACTATTTGTAAGGAGTAACAATAATAACAGGCCACTAAATAATGGAGATATTGTCTGCCGCACTGATTCTTTCAGTTAAACTCTGAAGAATTGTGAGTTTCTTAGAGACATTTAAACAGAAGGTAATTCACAGTGAGAGACAGTCATGGGTTGAGTGGAATGTAAAGTTTGTGAAGTGTATAGTTGTGCTGACAAACCTTTATCCTGTTGACACTGGCCTCCAGACGAAGCTGCTTCACTGCCTTCTGGGCCAGGACCAAACTGCTGTTAGGGGCGCTGTTGTTTGACATGACTGAGCCAGAGGAGCAGGGAGAGTGATCCAGCCGTCAGCTGCACGCATCCTTCCCTCGGTCCCTGGCTGCAGTAACTCACACACCCCAGTCTAAACTTTCAAAATAAAACACAGACTCATCCCTCTGCGGTAACACGCACACTCCAGTCTTAACCTTCAAAATAAAACACACTCCTCCTTCCCTCAGTCCCTGGCGCAGTAGCAAACTCCGGTCTAAACCTTCAAAATAAAAAACACTCGTCCTTCCCTCAGTCCCTGGCTGCAGTAACACGCACACTCCAGTCTAGACCTTCAAAATAAATCAAACACTCCACCTTCCCTCAGTCCCCGGCGCATTAGCACACTCCGGAGTCCGGTCTAAACTTTCAAAATAAAACACACTCCTCCTTCCCTCAGTCACTGGCTGCAGTAACACACACATTCCAGTCTAAACCTTCAAATATAAAACAAACACTCCTCCGTCCCTCAGTCCCTGGCTGCAGTAACACACACACACACACATGCTACATTAGAGAAAGTGGTCACTCGTTGAAAATGTTTAATTTTTGGTTGTGTATTACATACAATTTAAGCAACACTGTATTGTAAAATGAACTATATAGAAGTATAGATAGGTAGATAGACAGGAGCATTATCTCAGCATTTAAAGTTATTTTTCTGTCTGTACCCCTGAGACTCACCCACCTAGTGGTTCTGTGTCTGTGTGTCTTGGAGCTCTCCTAAGAAATTGTTTCTTAAGCAGCGAACGTGGTCAAGTTGACTGTTATTGCAATTAATTGTTTTGGCTATTATGCCAATAAATTTTTATTGTTACAACGTATTTGTTTTTCCCTCTTTTGTTTTATTTAATATTTTGATCATTAATTCTGCCCTTTTCGGCCTTCTTTTTGGGAAAATAAAAATTCCCATCATACAAACTACATCTCCAAGAACTCCTGACCTAGCTCAACCGCTCTTCTGCATCTACCTTTAACACTCATGCACAGGGGGAAGCTAATGGCAAGCCCCAAGCCCCAGCCCCAAGCCGGTTTCAAGGTTCCCTTCATCGCCTTTATATTATTTTAGACATATTTTTCTTATTTTAGATATTTTTCACGATATTCAAGAGTAATCTGGAAATGTGTTGAAATATCATAGCGAATTTCCTGCAATGCCGTCGCGGACCACCAGGGGGCCGCGGACCCCTGGTTGAAAACCCCTGACCTAGATAATGAGTGAAGTTTCATTTACTGGTGAACTATCCCTTTAATGGGGACATTGACAGTAGGTGCAGCTGTTCGGTAGAGGGCGCTAACTACACGATCTGTAGCCAAGCTCCGTGAAGTAGAAGAAGAAGAAAGACAACGGTTCAAAGGTCACAGTGAGATCGTTTCCGGAGGAGCTGGGGGGTCACACACGGGGGGAGACGATTTCAAAATGCTGTTACGTGTGAGTATAAGCAGCAGTTCTGCTGAACCAGTGTGTGTCACAGGGAACCCGAGGTTTAATAGGAAGTCGCTGGTTAGTGTCGCGCTTGTGTCGCGCCTGTGTCGTGTTGTTGACCGCGTTAGCGCGAAGCTTGTGTAACGTTGCTTCATGTCATCACCTCTAAACCTGTCAGCTCCCCACCGACTCCTCTGGGGACACTGACTAGCTAGCTAACTGCGTAGTGGAGCCCACATGATGACCGATTCAAGTTTAGACAAGCTCTTTACTCACAGATGTAATTATTTTAAAGTCAAGGCCAATATTAACAGATGGAAGAATGAACAAGAGACGTCTGCAAAATCTCTAAATATTCAAAAAAAGCATCTGGAAGTCAGTACAATAGATGTCATGTGTTATATATTTTAGAATATACTGTGCTCCCTGATTTTAAATAGTATAATAATTTGCTATATGTTATATATATCAAGATACAAGATTTCTTTTAGTGTGTTTTTTTCAGGATCATTTACACAACTTCTCTCACTAACTAAACAGGCTCCTATGTAAATAAACGAGGGGAGAGCCACAACTGCACTTTCAATGGTCACTGAGAAACAAACTTCTAAGTATTGAATACCTAAAAATGGAATGATCCCAATCAATAAATTCCATTGTTCGAGCAGCAGAGAGTTGAAAAGATAAAAAAAAAGCATTCCAATGAAATACACCTTTCACTACAGTCCAATACTTTGGTTAGAGTATATGTCAAGCGTGAATAAAAACTCTTAAATTTTAAAATGTTCGCTTTGATCCAAGATGAAGTTTTTAAGCTATTTTGATTTGTTTCTTATTTACAAAATGATCATGTGACACACACTGTAACCGTGTTCTGGTGTCACTTTGAAATTCCAGTATCAAGATATGACATTGTGGACGTTTGTATTGCATTTCATTTATTTAAATTTTTTCCCAATGCGCTTGTCAATGACACTTGTTTCCTCGTGGCAATGGGCTGTAATTGCTGAATGAGCTTGTGGTTCTTTCTGCATGTCTGTCTTTCAGAGGGTATTACAAATCGGAGGGTTGACACTGCAGCACAGCAGGTCCATCCACCACAGTCCTGTATGGAGGAGTCCTCTTATACCGATGGTTGTGGAGCAGACGGTGAGTGAAATGACCTGAACTGGTCGGCTGTGTGTTGATCCTGCTCTATACAAGCACATGCCGAAAGAATTCCATAAGAAGACCAAGTCTAATACCACCAAGCTCCAATCCTCACCTGAACGCTCCGGAGATTTGTTGTGAACGCATCCCAGCGGAGAATCTCCTGCTGCGTTGTGCATGTCTGAAAGGAAAACTCAGCAAAAATCTGTCACAATTCTGTGAAAACGGCTTTGGTTAATCCCCACAGCAAACTGCCAACAGCTGTATTGATTTCATAGAGCTGATCTGCCCTCTGTTGTTGACCTGTTCGGGAGACAATGTAAATGTAGTAATTTATTTTGCTGCAGCTTTAAATCCTCCCATGTCCAAGAATCTCTGATCACATTAACAGGGAAAGTCTCAAAGGTTTAAAAATCAGTCTCCAGTGTTTATTCTGTTATTTTTATGCAAGTTGGTTTCATATATTGGAACAAACTGACTTCAGTGGTTAAGAAAGTAGCAAACCAATCAATAAAACAGTATAGTATGTTTGCACTATGCAGGTTTCTTAATATCTCACTAGATTCAGAGGTTTTGTTGCATTTTTGTTTTGTGTAATTTAAGGATTTACTTGTGTTTGTTTTCAGGGGAGAGGAGAACGAGCATATGACATCTATTCTCGCCTCCTGAGGGAGAGAATCATTTGTGTAATGGGTCCTGTAAGTGTTGTCCTCAAAGTGGAAATTGATGAAGAGTGGAGTGTGGCTGTTTCCTCCTGTTTACGTGTTCTCTCCCTGCTCTGCTCAGATTGATGACACTGTAGCCAGTCTGGTTATTGCCCAGCTGCTGTTCCTGCAGTCAGAGAGCAACAACAAACCCATCCACATGTACATCAACAGTCCTGGTAAGAGCCGCACGGAAGACGTCCTAAACTTGAGCATGGCGTAAACCACTCTACAGTCCTGGAAACTGAAAGATGACTCTAGAAAATGGGGTATCAGCAGTTTTTAAAACTTAACTGGGTATTGTCTGATCCATATGTTTAGGATATTGTTTGACAGTTTGCTTGATTTCTCAGAGAATAATGAATGGATCTTGATGAAAGAAAATCAGGCCTGTTTAGGGAACTGAGTTTGTGCAATTTTTGGTGCAGATCAAAATACCAATTTGGATGAAGTGAATAACATGTTGTGGTTTTAGAAGGGGGCTGTTGGGCCCTTGCAGAGGTGTGTTTAGTTTTCAATAATTGGTTTTACGCAAAGGAAAAGGAAGACAAAAATTCATATGAATAACACAACATAACATAAATCCCTTTTTTGTCTTTTTCAAATAACCTAACAATCATAATATACATGTTACTTGATAATTTCATGCTGATTCATTATTATTTTCTAAATACATTTTCTTAAATTCTTAAAAAATTGGAATGCACTCTACTGAGTGAAATACTAGTTTCCTCTCTTATTTTATGGATTTTCTATCTGTAGATTTGATTCCTCTATTCGATTGACAGCCCAAAGCTTTAGTATTAATTTGGTTCCTGCTTATCAACTAATTTATTTCCTGACGGTGAGTATCTTTGTTCTTCCAAAACATTTTGGGAATATTTGAAAAAAACTATTAATAATTACGTGAAACATTTACATTCTATTTTCCAGTTTCCACGTCAGAATCTAGTTTATTTTTTCATTTCAACATTCAGTCACCACCTGATTATTCAGAGGATTACAATGAATTAAAAGTATTTTTGTCAAAGTATGAGCCGTTAGGTCTGTTCAGCCTCTGTTTTCTTTCCTCTCCCCCCCCCCAGGCGGTGTGGTAACAGCAGGTCTGGCCATCTACGACACCATGCAGTACATCCTTAATCCCATCTCCACCTGGTGTGTGGGCCAGGCTGCCAGCATGGGCAGCCTGCTCCTGGCAGCAGGAACCAATGGGATGAGACATTCACTGCCCAATGCCCGGATCATGGTGCACCAGCCCTCAGGGGGTGCCAGGGTAAGCGTCATTAAATCTGATCTGAAGCCAAGTATGGAGTAAAGCTGTCAAAAGTGTGGAAGCGATTATTTCACAGAACCAGCAAATTAATATTTCCAGTATGTTGTGCCTCCAGGGTCAGGCCACAGATATTGCCATCCAGGCTGAAGAGATCCTGAAACTGAAGAGACAGATCAATGCCATCTATGCCAAACACACGGGGCAGAAGCTGACGACCATTGGTAGGTTTTCTCAGCCCTTTAGCTACAACCCCACTCTGCTCTCAGACATGCACTGAGCTGTGGAGATTCCCCACACTGGAGGAGGTGCATGTGTAAATGCAAATGTACGGACTTTCTCCATCTGGCCCCCTAGTATGAAGTCTGCATAAAGTCCGGTGAACCCGATATGAGACCACAGCTGGAGTTTGTGGTGATACGAGCTGAGGCTTGTGTCATTTTGCTGTAAACAACCCTAACCCTAACCCTCTCTTGCTTAACTACATAAACTCACAGTCCAACAGAAAGTTCATTAAAACACCACCAGCGCCTCTATTGTCACTAATAACTTATTATTACTTAATTCCTTGCACAAGACATAGTAACCTGAGCTTGTTGTCCTCATCACTTAGAGAGAACCAACTCTCCTCTTCAGTCCTCTTAACATCTTTCTTGTAATCACCATAGATTAGAATATAGAGATGGATGACATGCAGCCTCCCTAAAAGTGTAGCCAATTAGTCTTGATTGCCCCCTAGTGGCTGGCTGAAGTATAGGTCATAAACCATGCCTCCTCCTTGTTAGCAGATTGGACATGGAACAAACTAAAAAGTCCAAGTAGACGTTAAATACACGTTTCTCAAAGATGGTTTCCGTCTATTTAGGTAGTTCTTATTGCACAAATTGTTTTTACTTAATTTCTGGACAATTGGACAAAGAGGAGTCGTGTTATCCATCTTAATGTTCAGTTTAATGTAATCCCATCTCCACATTGACAGTATCAGTTGATACCATGTGGGTGTACATTGCACTCTTTAATGGAGGGAGGTCTGTTTTTAAGGAGAGCAGAGAATGCAGTGATCAGTTGGAATAGGCCTGTCATAAAAGGATGTTTTCTTTCTCTCCTGTGTCTTAGAGGGTGTGATGGAGAGGGATCGCTACATGAGTCCAATTGAGGCACAGGACTTTGGCATAATAGACCGGGTCCTGGTCCACCCGCCCCAGCCTGGCCAGGACGAGCCTGAGCTGGTGCAGAAAGAGCCAACAGCCACTGCAGCCAGCTCCACACCAGTTCCAGAGTCTCATGATTCGGAGCAGGCCCCCCCAGGGACCCACCTCCCCTCCTCATACAAACCTGAGCCGTGAACCCAGTGTTGCAGAGCTGTCTCACTTCTGCAAGCACTTCTTCAGGATTCAGTGGCTGACAGCTCCCGAGAGCAAAGCCCTTCCTCCAAGGTCGTCTTGAGTAGCTACTCTCTCCCCCCCCACAGTAACAACACTATGCAGTATGCACATGTGGTAACACCATGTTGGCTTCAACTATCAGGAGGCAACCTACCTTTTACATGGAGTGAATTCATTGTTGGACAGTTTTGTTTTTAACTGTTTGACATGTTGATACATGTGGTCTATGAAATAAGTCAAATTTAGTTACTATTATAAGTAGTAATGCACAATTATTTGTTCCCCCACATTATGTGAGACTGCACCTGTGGATTACTCCTGGTGTCATTGTACTCTGTGTAGTGACAAAGGAATCTATCCACATGCAAGTTGTTTATGACTCAACGCTGAGGGAAAGCAGAAAGAGATGACTATACTCCACTCTGGGTTTGTAGGTGGAAGAGGAAGGCTGTTAAGAATCTGGAGTCTTCTTTTCCTGTACCTCTTAGCTGCAGACATGCCCAGCGGAACTTGTATTACCTGTATTTGAATATTCATATTTGTAATAAATGATTATTTTGACCACAATTCACCAAATCATTGGCGGTTCATTATCCAGGGCAATAAAACAATAATTTCCAAATATGCATCCACAGTGAGGAGTTGAACACATTGGTTTGTTGATCTCTGCTCATAGTTTAAAACCTTCACTCAGGAGCAGAAATCTAACAAAGTGATAATTATCAAGACGATATGAAAATGTTTGGCTCAATCAAGTTTAGGTGTCAAATCCTCAGTAAATGAAATTCTGCACAGTGGAAAAAAGTGCTTAAACACGCATTCAGATGCAGATCTGTGTGTAAGACCTGGACCCAACTGCTAATGTCACCGGTGCATGAGAATGAATATTCGTGTAACAAGTTAGCGCAGCTTCCCAGAGTTTAGGATCACCCGTCACAAGTTAGTAAGTTATTTTTTTATGTAAACAAATTTCAGTTCTTCGGTAATGAAGGGAAAGTTCCAAATTTATTTACATTATTTCACAAAAAAATCTTCATAAAAACAGATGGACCAATCAAAATACCAAAACTACAGAGAAACCAAACCAGACCTTCAAATGGAGTTGCAGTCGTTAAAACCATGAGAATCCACCTCACCACTCATGTCAGTGCAAGAAGATGAATATTATCGGAAAGTTAAATCCCTGACATTTAACATATCTGAGCTTATATAAAGTGTTTTATCAATTAAGAACTAACCTTTTTCTCCTAAGTTGTGTAAACTAGAACACATGAGCTCAGTGAAAGTGAAGAATGTGACATTGAGAACCCAGTTAGATAAAGTAGGAATTTTAACTTAAGGCAAAATATGGTGGAATAAAAAAGCTGTAGATACAAATTATATTCAGTGACAAGAAACAAAGTTATTAAAGTGGCTGCTTTAGAGAGAAAAAAAAGATATAGGTATAAAAAACGTATAAAGTGTAAAGTGACAACAATACCCAAATATGTCAGTACACAAACAACTTTCACAGCAGGTTTTAAAACAGAATGATTTATCCTCTGCATTCATTAGCCCAGCATTCACTCTTGCTCTCATGGTATAAAATCTTCACACACACACACACACACACACTCTCTGTCTTCACATTATTGAGCACATGGCCTTGGGTGAGGCGCTCCAGCGCACCCAGCTGAGTTTTCTTTCAGTGTAAGGTGGGTAACGCAGGCCGTTGAGCATCTCCAGGCCCCAGCCACGCAGCATGCATGCCCGTCTGTGGCTGAATGTCTCAAAGCCCCAGCGGCCATGGTAATTGCCCCACCCGCTGGAACCTGCAGAGAACATATTGCCAGTCAAAAAAACAATGGTGATCACTACCATTTCTACAGTTAAGCATGTTAGCATCCAACATTGCTGAATGCAAGTAGTTACTAAATACAGCTGAGGCTAATTGAATCTAATTAGTTAGTTTCAATAGTTTTTGTAAGAAACCAAATCAAGTACTTACACTGTATTCAAACTGATTTGGATGCAGTAAAATAAAGTATAATTAAGTTTGAAGGGTTCACATCCCATTCATCTACCCATTTGTGCATGTCCGCAATAGGACTTCAAATGCATGCATGTCCACCGTCCTTTTAGCCAGTCCTAATATTAGGAACATGGCTTGACTGGCTGAGCACGCAATGCCAATATTATTAATGTTGTAATTTTCCAATTGTCATTCATGTAATACGTTTTCACTTGGTAAATAAAATCCCTCCATATTTAACCATAGTGTGTGTGTATATATATATATAGTGGAAGATAACTTATTTTCAGATGGCCCACTACAATTAGTCTGAAGGACATAGCTGTGAGACTTTATACAAATTATCTGCATACTAAAGCAGAGAAATGCTGTTGGAGCAAAAGAACAACATACTCGTAAGTGGGAGAAGCTTTAGATCAGAGTCAAACCTACCTACACCTCCAAAGGGCAGACTTGGCAGGGTCATGTGTAGAATCCCGTCATTAGAGCAGAATCCGCCGCTGCTGGTGTTTTTCAGCACCTTCTCTACCACCTCCAAACAGCAAAGATAGTTGGGCGTAAAATATTAGACAATATGAGGTAGGGCGCTGTAAAGGTGGGTGGCTGCATAGTTGTGTGTTCTTACAGATGATTCTTCAGAGAAAACATAGAGAGCCAATGGCTTCTCTTGACGGTTGATGAAGGCAATGCCTTCCTCCAGAGTATCAATACAGATGATGGGCAAGATGGGGCCGAAAATCTCCTCCTGCATTAGGGCATCATCTTCAGCCACGTCCACCACCACTGTGGGAGCTGGGGAGAGGACAACGGCAGAAGGCATATTAGCATGTGTGCACATATTTGCCATCAGCCACTTTCTTTAGGAGAGGAGAATGCCAGCACTTAATGTATTAACCAATTCAATGTTACCAATTAACCCAGATGTTGGTGCTTACCACCAGCCTAGTCATAAATTCTCATCATGACTGAGCTCAGAGATAATACATGCAGGGACCCAACGAATCATTGCTTGCACTCTTTCAGGACTTGCATTCTAAGGAGGCTCCAGGGACGGATATGTGTCAACAAGAATGTAAAACAACAAGGAACTGCACAAAACGTTCCTGTTCCACATAGGAGGAGTAGGGGAGTCGTCATCATAGGCTGCTGCAGCAATGACATTTTTATAGGCCAACCAATAAGGAGGCGCCCCCCTTGTTCCCTCACCAAGCAGCCAATTCATTTTGGGATATAATTGCAGAAAATAAACTGACAATAGTAGGTTATGTTGAGCAAGATAATCTCGGCAGATGAACACTGGTTTGGGATGATTGAGGCAGACAATCACCAGAAGAAAAGAGCTGATGTTAGGCTATTAACAAACCACACCACTGTCACAAGTCATCAACATCCCTACAAACCCTTAAACTTGTAACTGTGGCCTCATCTGAAAAAGTTTTCACTTAGAAACTTGGAAGAGAATGAGAAACACAACAAGGCTGTGAAGGCTGATTAGTGACTATATCAGGTTTCATATTTGGTGTGATGACATTTAATGTCACTGACAACCTAATTGTTCCCATTAAGTGTCTAGATTAAAAGGCCCTAACCCCTGCTTCTCCCAAAAAATAATCGAATTACAGACAAAAGGGAAGACAGAGATGTATATTTAAATGATCTCTTCAGTTCAGGTATAAAAAGGAAGACGTTTGTAACAAGTAAATTAATACATTAGAATGCTGCTGTGGCTCAACATGATTTAAAGTTATGATTTTAAGGTACATGATGTTAAATCCTGAAATAAGGCTCTTGAGCAGAGCACTGCTATTCTCCTGCTTCTTGACCCTACCTATGTACTTGTCCTCCTGGTCGCCCTCTCCTCCCACAACAACTTTGCCTTTGGACCTCCCGAGCAGTTCCATCAGATGCTTCCAGTGTCGTGGTGACACGATGCGGCCCAGGTCGGGAGAGGTTTGAGGCTCCGTGCCAAAGCAATCCAACAGGGTTTTAAATATTTCAGGTAGCAGGGCTTCCCGTGCGGCCGGAGTGCACAGCACATAGTCTGGTGCGACGCAACTCTGGCCAGAGTTGAAATACTTTGCCCACACCAGGCGGCGAGCAGCGATCGCCATGTTCACCGCACCATATAGCAGGCACGGACACTTGCCCCCCAGCTCCAAGGTCACTGGAGTCAAGTGGACTGAGGCTGCCACCAGGACACTGCGGGCCACAGCCTGAGAACCTGAAAGAGAAAGAGAAGTCAGTATCCAAAGTGGATGGATTCTGAAGAGTATGAATTACATTTCAAGGCAAAGCTGCAGCAGTACTTGGAAGTAGGGCTGTGCAATATGATCCAAATCTCACCGTTACCCATTCATTCTACCTTTTTTCCATCTGATTAAATGGTGTCAATGCCTTTGCAGATGTTATAGCATTTAGTAAGTAACAGCGCCCCCTGCAGCCACATGTGGTGTGTGTCTCGTTTTCTCTACAAGAAAACCCACTTAATTGCTCAATTCTATCAATGTGCTGAGCGGGGCTGTGACTGGGATATTCCCCTCACTAAACTGAAACATCTAACAGTGGATAATGGATCATGGCGGTGGTCTAGTGGCAGAAACTTGGACTATGGGTAGAAAAGGTCTCTGTTTCGTCTCTGGTTCGATTCCACGGAGAGACATCAAAAGACGAATCTGGATTGATCTGCCCAAAAATCCAACAGTCTGTCTAGTGACCCTGTCTAGTGACCCTGTCTAGTGACCCTGTCTAGTGCCCCTGAGCAAGCACCTTACTCCCCCCAACATCTGCTCCCCGGGCGCCGTACATGGTCGGTCACTGCTCTGTGTGTCCTGCAACAGAAGTTAAATTTCCCTACCTCCATGAGTGTGCCTGTGCATTAAGCTGTAGCAGCAGCTCTAGGCTCCATCCGTCTTCATGATTCTTGCTCATAAATTCTGATTCTGGTGATGACTAGATTAGGTGGTCTGAGACTGTTGTGGGGACCAGTCTGTGACACAATATACATCAGAGAATAATGATGTTTTACAATCCTCACATGCTAGATATCAGCATATTGCACCGCCTTTGATTGACATATGATAAAATGTCCAAATGGCCACATTTATGTTCCATTACTGGACTGGGTTCAAATATACATATTATTATGCAGTGTTAAAACATTGGAAACAGATATATGTACCTGTGTAAAAGATGTGGTCAAAGCGATTCTTCAGAAGTGCTTTGGTCTCCTCTGCTCCACCCCGAACAACTGCATAACAGTCCTGTCAAAATAAGAGTCATATTCTTAAGTGTTAAATTTACTATTCCAAGCTCAAAGGTCTAATATGACAACTCAATTCTAATGTCTTGACTGAACATCAGCAAGGCCAATATGATCAAAGCAACAATTTTTTATACTTAAATGGTAAAACGTGGCACGAGGCGAATTTATACTTTATTGGGTTTAATATTATTTCACTCAACACGTCAAAACGTTATTTACAGCAACTAAAGAAGATTCTATGGATCCTATTATTTATTCAGCAGGATCAACGGGTTGTTTCTGAGGTTTTGTGGTCAAATAATCCAGTCGGAGTCTGAGGGTTTAATGGTCATTGAGTGTCCTGTAAGAGCTTCAGGGGAGGTGACTCAGGAACCTTCTAGTGAATCTTCTTGTGGTAGTTAAAGACCTATGGCTAATCTGGTAATGTCCAGTGAAATATTTCAACTTAAACCTCCAGCAGAGTGCAATACACTTGAATAAATTATAGCTGCTGTCAGACATACACAGAACGCAAATGTCAGTGGCTCAACACATTTTCTGAAACTTTCCTGCCGATCCCCGTATTTCCTTAAAATGTCAGAGTGAGCCAATACAGCAGGAAATACTGCTGCATTCTTCACATGTTAAATGCAAACTCTAAAATGGACTGACCCAATTTAAGATATTTTCAAGAGTTCATGCCTGAAAACAGCATACAAGATTGACAATAACACAGTTTGGATAAATTTATGGTATATTTGAATAGCTTTCCTTTATGTAGGAGGCAATTCCCGTCTATTTCTATAGTGTATATTAATATAAAATTCTATAGGCACAATATTTTCTTTTAACTTTGTATTATGAGAAATAGACAGACATGGCGAGTTGTTCGGCCTTTGTGGAGGTACGTCCTCTACTGAATGACATTCTGGAACATTAAAAAACTTCTGGGGTTTCTTTACCTGAGACAGATACTTTGGGACGAGTTCTACTATCAGTTGTTCTGTAGCAGCACTGATCTCTGAAGGCTTGAGGATCACACAGTTTCCTAGATGGAAACATCAACCAGAAAGTAAAGACATCACCTCATCTAACGTCACTTTGTGATAGAGGTCAACTTTACTGAGAGTAGACAAACACAGCCTGACTATTGCACACCACTGATAGCTTTAGATGACTGGATATAATGTATTGTGACATGGCAAAGTCTTAATGAAACCAGCTTAAGTTTAATTTAGCACTAGTCATTTTATTTATAGGAATATGAAAAAAAGATTGATTATTGCAGCTCATATGGATGTGAGTCGTACCTGCTGCAATGGCTCCAACCATGGGTAATAAAAGGAGTTGCAGGGGATAGTTCCAAGCCCCAATGACCAAAACAACTCCTAATGGCTCTCTCTGTACAAAGCAGTCGTCCAGCTTTGTGGCCTTCAAATTTACAAAAAGAAAAGCAAAAAGGCAATGAAAACAATAAAATTTGAAATCACAGTACATAAACAATCTTCTGAAAATAACAAAGCAAACACCTGCTTGCAACATCATATTGAAATATTTCACATTGGAAAGTGAAACAGTATCATGCACCGTATGATCGAGGGGGTGGCCCCACTAAGGGTTTTTAAATTCTATAAACTGTGGCTGCACCTAAACAGCAATTTAGGTGTATTCATACATTTATTTATTTGCGTTCTTTTCCAATTATGTCTGACTAGATAAGAAAATAATTGTATGGCGATCATTCTCTGTATGCTTTTCATTCTAATTTGTTGTGTGAACATAGTGGATATTTAAAAAACAGCGAAGGACCTGATAAAAGATGTATATATGCTAAATGGTGGCTCAAGTGGTTATGGAGCTTGAAACAGGACGCCCCTTTCCCACCAGCTGAAAAACTCTCCCTCTCTTTTCTAAACAACCAAAGGTTTAAATTGTGGCCTTGCTGCAGTGATGTAGACATGTCCACCCGGCCAAATGATAGCACAGTGACAACACATTAGAATCACTGCTCGTGTAAAAATGATTAAAAATCCCTTTAAAATTTGCAATGTTAGTCTCATAAACACATTATTACAGTCTATGATAAAAATAGTAATACAGCTTAAATTGTGTTAAAACCTACCAGGTTCTTAGTGACATACTCCCGCTTCATCCAGCTGTTCAAGTTAGCATTGGCATAGTAGAGCTCGTTGATCAATATGTCAACCTCAGACAGGACGGCTTCAAACTTTGGCTGAGGATGAAGAGAGGCAACCGAAAAGGGAAGTTAGTGCTTGTTGGATTGTTGTTCATAAACAAATATATGCAGTGGTGTGTTTTAACAAAAAATTTAGAAATCAGAATATTTTAATATTTGTAATGTTGGGGTTTAATGTGTCAGGATTGGTGTTAATACTGCCCTGCATAGGGACAGCTGAGCTCAGTTAGCTTCTTGCATTACTATGTTTTAAGGAACATGTGAGTGTGTGTGTATTTGTATGTGAGGGGGTTGGGGGGGGTCCCTTATAGATGCTTTCAAACCTGCACTGAATTCCAGAGACTGACTGTGTATGAGAATGCAAATGTCAGCCTTAGAGCTTCCAGAATTTCTACAGATTTTCTCCTGCCAAATCCTCTAATGTAAAGTACGCAGAAAAGCTGATGTGAAAACAGAGCAGACGATCATCATAGGATTTACTATGAGTGAGTAGGGGTGATGATGATGTTTCTATTATTTGACAGGCATAAAAATAAATATCTTAGCAAAGCAGAGTCATACTACAAGACACATACGATGATCTCCAGCAAGCTTTTGATGATAAGAGCCAAACCAGTGTTGATGTACTGTAAACAAAAACACGTGATCTCAACATCAGAATCTAAACGTTACATCCTGCATCACCCCTCACCGGAGTGCTCTGGAGTTTTCTGTGTGGTTGTGAATGCTTCCGAGCGCAGAATCTCCTGCTGAGTTGAGTATTTGTGAATGGCAACCTCCACAGAAAGTCTGGATCCTATACTCTTGACTTCCTCCGGAAGTGAAAACGGCTTATGAGACACACAAGCAGAGTCTTGTACCTTGGCGAGGTCTTTATGCAGCGCTTTTAGAATCTGTTCCTCGTTTTCTTCGATCATGGCTATGAGGTTGTTCAGCTGTGCTCGTCGAAACTGCTCTGGGAGTGTGACGCCTGAACGAAACGTCTCCCGCAACCTCTCCACAACCTGGCTTTGGGTCTCCATCCTTTCACTGGGAACACAAACAGGGCTTTCAAATAACTGGACATGAAGACAAGAAAGCAACAGATTCACATGTGTGAAGGTGTAACAGACAAAAACCTTTTAAATATCTACTGTCGTTCATTTGACTTTTTTTTCACAGGAGCCATTTTGACATGGAATAGCAGGTACACGCAGAGAGGTGTTACTCGTCACACTCATCAAGGCTCCTTTACCTACATTGACTAGTAATGCCGGTGTTTGCCTGCTGCTTCATGTTAAAATGGCTCCTGTTGAATATAGGTCTCTTCAGTGTATCTGACAAATACCAGCTAGCCAGAGGAACAATATAATTTAAGCGTACAGTTTAAGGATATTAAAACAGTATAGTCTGTGATGTATAGGGGCCTGAAGAAGTTGGCATACTCCTCTCCCTTTTATGTTTTTTACAACTAAAGTGTCCATCGACTTTAGTTGAAAGATGTCAAATTGTCACTCATTTCCTGATGCACAATTTGCTTCACCTATGGCCCACAGACTTCAGGGTGATGCAACTACCTGATGATGCATTGTGAGTCAACTCAACCGTCTATGGGCTGGTACTTTTTAAAGTAAACTGTTGATTTTGCAACAGACAGGGTGGGCCACCCTTATTATATTAACATTAGGGTGAATCTGTGTAATGTGGGACATGTTTAGCAACGTTGACTTCTGTGACTTGTTCTGTCATTTGTTCTACAGATTAGATCAACATATCCTACCTTTTTGGAATCAGTGTTTTACTTAGCACACCAAAGGAATGAATGGAGAGAGCAAACTCAGGAGACATGACTCAGCTTTTAGTGTTCTGTGTGCCAAACAAAATTCTTCCTGCTCATCCCCAGTCTGGGAATGCAGTCACATGATATCCATGCTAACCTATAGCAAGTCCTGTTTGTCTAGATTTAGTTTGACAGGAAATCAGAGAGTGGGGCTCAGGGGTCCAACATATCCCATGGTCCCAGGTTCAGTTGCCTTTAGTAATGGGGTCAGTTAATCAGGAGGTCAGAGAAAGGGCAAGTTAAGATTTTACCTGGAAGACAAATAGCACCCGCCTTACTATGCCTCTTATTGGCTTAGTCTTATGATCGTATCCTAACTAACCAATCAAAGGCAGAGCTATTCGGGCGAGGCTTTCTCTGTCCTATGAAAAAAATATATTAATGAATGAAGCGCACAGCACGCGATGACGCAATGTTGACTGAAAGATGATCAACACGCAGGTAACCGGCGAATACGGTGTAGCAATATGAATCTGTCTATTCAATGTTTGTTCATTCAGGACCCTTCTAGAACGTGACGAGTTTCTGACCCATGAACACGCGTTCATTCGCTTTAAGCTTCCAAACCACAGCAAATCCCTGGCTATTAGGAGGGGCACAACATGTTGCAGCGAGTAAAGATGTATAGAAAATATCTGTACACTGAATTTACCAAGAGAATTAAAGACTTGTTTCCAACGTCTTCAAGTGCGTCTCTCCAAATCACGCTCACGGAAAAGTTCACCAAACCCATTAAGCTGACTGGTCCCGGGAGGACCGCTCACCACGGTCAGTGACCACTACACCAGCCCACGTGTTGGGTTCACACAAACTGGCGGCAAACACACAGAGTTCCAGCTTCGTGTGGCCGGAGCACAACGTGAGTGCGTCACGAGCAGGTCCTGATTAATTTACTCAGGAACTCGTGTTTTGTTAACACTTTGACAGGTACATTTTTTGAATTAGTACACCAGTGCCTGACAACCAACGCAGAAATGAAACAGAATGACAAACAACGTGTGGTTGAATCTACCTTGACTTTGAATTGTGTGTCTCAAACCGCACCTGCCCCGCAGACCCCGCACCGACCAGCTGCTGCACACCGACGAGTCTCGAGCGTTTCCGGGAGTTGTCCCTTTTCAAGCCAAGATACCGGTTCGACCTCGCAGCCCCGGGCGATGGGAGGAGGAGACGGGGGTTTTGGTCTGACTTGAATAACAACCTGGAAGAACGAGTCAGGCCACGGAAGTGACCATGCAAGTTCAGACTGGATTGCCCTGTCACCAGAGTAAGGACGGATAGAGATGACGTGATCATCCCTCGTTCTGTGTGATAAAGCGTGTGAAGGGAGAGTTATCAAACAAAGAAGTACACTACAAGTGGTGGGGCTCAACCAAATCTTTGTATTATGTTGCGCACTTCAGGCTCATAGTAAACTATTGGTATTTGATAGACATGGACTCAATAGTTCTTTGAAAAATTAAAATTGGATCAGACACTCAGCACTATTTCGATAGAGCGGTTTGAGTTTACAAAACACTGTCTCAGATCTTAACAGAGTTTCATCCAAATCCAATGCAATTGAAGTAACTGGTGAGTCCTTCAAACTTAAAAAAACAAACAGTCTCCATACTGCTCCTGTGATGTCATCCCAGTGTCAGTCAGCCACTATGATTCACGCTCACTGCAGCTCCAGAAGAGGAGCTCAGGACTTTAAGACTGTGTCACAGAAGAAGTATGGGGTCTTTTTTTTTCCACATATGAAGAATCAATCACCATTTACTTCAAATACATTGGATTTGGCTGCAACGCTGTTTACCAGTGAAATTCCAAAAGTGTTATGTGGATGTGGACGCAATAACTCCTCCATCTGCATAGTGGTGAGTAGATGAGTGAAATTTCCTTTTTGTGGGAACTATCCCTTTAAGGGTGGCAGAATTCCACATGGGAATATTTCATTGGAAATGTTTGACATAATCATGGAATTTACATCAGAAGTCTGATACAGTGAATTGTAGAGGAAGGTAAAGATTCTCAGTTGGTTGGGTCCTGACTCCTTATTCAAACCAGGGATTGTTGATGACAGGTTTAAACAGGACAGCAGAGCAAAATGTAATTAATCTTAAATTTTTTATAAATTAACATAGCAATACGAGCTGGAGAGCCATGGTGTTTCAGATATTTTGTTAAGTCAGATTTGCCTTCAGATCCAAATAGTCTAACTGTGCCACTAATGCAGTTTGCATGCTAGCAGTGATTTCAGAGTTTTGTCAAGCTGTGGGGTCTAGTACAGTGATAACTGCAAGCACATTGGGTCCTCTCACCATGCACATGTTATTAAATCACATTTGCAAATAAATCAGCATTAATACAAAAACTTTATTCTCACAATATCAAAATTGACAAACCTACAGAGATTTGTAGAGTCAAAGGAATTAAGAGAGAAAACAACAGTGAATATAGTGGCTCTTGACTGGGAGTCATTACATGAATGGTATTTATTTGTGAGGGTGCTGGGCAGCAGCACTGGGTATGTTAAATAGTGACTCACGTGACAAATGACAGTTAAAAGAAACATTGCAAAAAAAACGGGCGGGGAGGGGCTTGGTCATTCTGAATTTAATCCTGGCAGCAACAATTATTCAAATATCTAAAACAGAGAACATATGCATTGAAGGAATTACTTAACGATAATCTTGTAAAACTTCCTACATCTGCATTTGTTTGCAAAAAAGAAAATCTAACTCCTTCCAAATACTTCTAAAACTAAATGACAATGTTCGTCATGAAAAAAATACTAAACATGTGCTCTGAGGGAGAGTGCTGTATCTACAGAGAGAGAGAGAGGACAGAAGTTGGAAATGGAAGGAGGCAGAGAAGAAAATGACCAGTTTATATCTGAAGAGAAGTGACAAGAGTCATGGGCCCAGCGTCACCCTCCCCCATACACCTTTCACAGTGACTGTTCTGTCAGGTGCGGGCAGTATGGCAAAAATCCAGCTCTTCAAGCTGAAGCTGTTTGGAGCTCCAGAGGGTGTGGCAGGGTTTCTGACGAACTGCTGAGAGTTCAGACTGACAGAACTGTCCAGCAGCAGGATGGAGCGCAGCGGGTGTGAAATGGTACCGGAGGTTTCAACACATCGTGGCTGTCTGCTCGTGGACCTCACAGGAAATAGTCGGCTACTGGCTTCTTGGAGGGAATGCCCCTGGTCTCTTGCGGCGCTGCCTCAAATATGATGAACTCCCGCTGTAAATGCTCATCCAGCTCCAAGATTGCTGCCACGTTGCCACATCTAATTATCCAGAGGAGAGACCAAAAAGTGTTTAGGATATTGGCAGGTAACGGAAAAGACATTTAGAAGGAAAACCAACTGTTTCTCATAGCAGACCCAACCAAATATGTCAAGTAAAACTAGCTCTGAGTATGCAAACTGCTAAATGATACTGTGTTCAAATGGTTAAATATACAGTATGTACATGGTAAATTGCCCTTCAATTTACTAACCCAAGTTCCCATAACGCCTTGGGAGATATAAACAGGAGGTATAATTGGCATGATTCGGTGAGTAAGCTATGGTATACAATGTCAGGTCTGATATTTTAATTCACATTTACCCCTTCTTTCGAACTAGTATCTATAAAAGTATGCCAAAGTAACTATTAGCAGATGCTGTTTGCAATGTAGCCAAGGATGTACAAATGACAGGATTACTATAATACTGAAGAAGTCTAATCTCCATGAATTCAAAGGGGATTCAGGACCATGTAGCCAAGATCATGATTTGCCAAGTAAGTGTTAAACATAAATGAATATAAACTGCCTCTGTGGGCTTTGTCATTGCTGAGGCTCCAACTGTTATACAGGCCCTTGTAGTAGCCAAACGGAAATAGCCAACGCTGTTTTCAATTTAGCAACAGAGTTTCTTTGCCTTATGATATACATTTGCCTCAGTTGCAACTTCACTTCAACTCTCTTACGCACCCTTAGGAGGCACAATCTACAGAACCACAAAAAATGAAAATACACGTTTTCACCTTTTTTATGTAATATATGGTGTCTTATGAGAATGTATATTTGGAGTAAGGTAAACACATGATGATCAAATCTTTGTTATAATTTTTGTGCATACACCACAAACAAATACAGATTAGCACATTGGTTATATTTTGACCGGTTGATTCAATACAACCTTTACCACTCAGGCATTTCTGAGGATAACTCCTGCATTAAACAGACTGGCTGAGCGTTAGTTGGACCACAGCATGATATAAAGTCCAATACAAACAGGGTGACTGATTATAGCTAGAGCCTCACACTCGCATTGGACAACCCCTAAAGAACACACGGCTGAATCAGTCAAATATGAGTCAGTGTAAGTACCTGTAGCAGTAGTTGGGTGCTGACCACACAGTGAGCACTGTTTCGTTGAAGTGCCATTTGTAGCCCTCCATGACCAGCTGGTGTGCTCGACAGATCATGTGGATGTCGTTGGCGGCATTAAACTGGGCCACCACATCACTTCCAAACAAGTATCCAGCACCTCTAGGACTCACCCCCCATCCTGTGGTGTCTAAAAGCAGGCATAGAAAATTGTTCATATAAAGATCGGCTTCCAACATGGTATCACAATCAGGGAAAGGCTTGTCAAATTTAAAAATGATAGCTGTGCAACAAATCAGTGATGGTGTAGGAGAAAGACAGTGATGTTACAATGTGTCAGTGACAGAAGAGAGAGAGAAAGAGAGGCAGTCTGTATGCGACAGAAAGAAAGATATGTAAATCTCAGCCCTATCTTTTTCTGTCCTATACTCCAACGCTGAATTAAAAATAGTAAATAGATTGATTTACAACTCAGCATTTAAAAGTCTTGAGTGACTCCAGTGTACCTTCAGGGTCTGACCACAGGAGGTCACACATGGGTCCATCATGGGGAACCTCTTGTTTTCTGTCAATGGTCCGGATCTGGTCCAGAGTCTGGATGGACGGAGACAAGCCACCGTGCACACAGAAGATCTGAGGGACAGATAGAGGAATTAAATCAAACAAATGATGCAGCGGATATAGCAGTACTTCAGTGTATAATAAGTTACTCAAACAGATTTTAACACACTTAACACTTGAAAACTATATGTTTGTCACTAAATTTAACTGGACAATGGATCTCACCTTGCCATCAATGATAGCAGAGAGGGACAGGTAGTCAAAGATCTCAGTGCAGTATCTCCAGACAGTGACTGAGCCGTACTTGCGGAGGCACTCATCGTAGAAGCCGTAGACCTGGGTGATTTGCCGGGACTCGTGGTTTCCCCGGATCAAGGTTATCCTGTCTGGATAACGCACCTTAGAAACACAGCAGATGTAGAAGGTTGAGGATGGCTTGTCCATTTCCTAGATGCATACCAACTGCAGACATGAAATTTAATAACCCGGAGATGATTTATGAAATATTAGCAAGAATTTAGAATATAATATTGACAAGTAACAATACAGATTAATCCAGATTTGTATTACTCTTTGGATCTGTTAACTGTTTACTATCCTTTTCGCCATTCTCAATCAAGGCAAAATCTCAGACTATATGAGAGTATGTACACAAGGGGAGGGGCTGCTCACAGAACCGTGCCCTAACTTTCAAATGACAATATTGAAGAGAAATACATTTTTCTTCCACAGCCCAGCTTACTTTATTTGAATTGGCCCACATGTGTAAACTAGGAGTTAACTTATGGATACAAAATTAATTGTTGTGGGTGCATTCAAAAATTCAATGTGAAATGTAGTGTCAGATCAGTGTGGAGGCTGATTGTAAGCAAAGAAAGTTATGTCTTCAATAGTTTACATTAATAAAAGGATAAGAGGAAGGGGTTCATCAGCACAGGGTGCTACTGCACTTACATGTAAATGAACATCTTTTTAAGGTGGAGCTTTTATAATTCTTAGATAAAGCCAGATACGCACCTCAACAATGCATCATATTATATTTGTTGTAGCTTATCTTAAAATCTGTGATGTATTGATGATTCCATTTGAATATATATGAATGCAACCATTTTGTTTTACTTTGCTTAGAAAATACTAAAAAAACAAAGTACTGATAAGAAGTACTGGGCTGTAATCACAGTAATTGCATTTATACCATCACAGGAGGGAATGGTACAATTATGCAGTAGACTTGGCTTTAATTTCCTCCATACCTTGAGGGCTAGCAGAAGAAGGAAAGTCTCAACACTGTAGAAGCCTCTGTCCACAAAGTCACCCATGAAGAGATAATTTGTTTCTGGGACATCTCCACCAACCTGCAAAGTGGTGAAATTAACAACAAGTAGTTTAACAGAGTGATTTTGGAATCCAGCATGACCAACCAATTTAAGCTTAAAACACGTGAACATTTAAAAAGAGCGAGCAAGACCAAATAGAAACTTACTCTAAATAGCTCTTTCAAGTCATAGAACTGACCGTGTATATCCCCACATACCTATGAGCAAAATAAGGAGAATCACAGTTAACACATTATTTGACTTGAATGAACGTTAACAAAGAGTGAAAAGGTTTAACTTACTGTGACAGGAGAGTCTACTCTCTGGACATTGCTTTCTTCAACCAGAATCTCTCTGAAATACATAAACATACATATTAAAGTACAATTGTTAGGGTTTTGCTAATGCATTATTAAAACTAAGAAGCTGGACAAAAGGAAGTCAATATGATAATCATGTAACCAGAAGAGTTAGGTGTTTTTTTTTCTATACAACACCGAGCTAAAGACTTACGTTTTAATTTCTACTATCCTACATGTGAATGAAACTTTGTGAAACCTAACAGTGAGAACTATTAGTTGCTGTTTGACTCTCACCAGACAATGTGTGTGTTCCTGGTATTACTCATGTTGTGGGGACTGTTAAAACAGTGACATTAAGTGCACTTGTCTTCCATATGAGGACAAAATACAAGTCCCCATAACTAGTTACTATATTTTATCTTGAATACATGTTTCAAAGTATTGACCCAGAAGATCAAGAGACATGGCTGACTGTTTGTAAAAAAAAACAATTCCTGTCCAATTTTATTTTATTTTGCAACAATCAAAAAATAATAAACTATTATGTTTTTACAGTAATAAATGCTGTGATAGATAGTTAGAATGTACAATGTCACCCAGTGTGGGTATTTTAACCATTTGCTTCAATTTGCCTGGTGCATGCATTATGTTGGCTACAAGAAAATGTATGTAAGCAGCACGAATGAAGACTCGTAAATTGAGCCAATATCACGTTTCATTGTCTGTAATAGGATCCACTTTGATTACCTAGCTTTGGCACACAATGCTTTGACTTCGTTTTCCTTAATGAGCTCGCAGCGTCGGAGCTGCTCTATCTGTCGGTCCAGGTCACTGATGTCCCCCATTGTCACACACATAGGGAGGGCTGCTCACACACTGTGCTAACAGGCCGTCTTCAGCAGGCAGTCACAACAGTCTCCCTCCGGGAAATGGGCAGGCTCTTCAGCTGTTGTAAGCCAGGCTCTTGCACTAAAGAGGCTCAGAATCACCAACTAGAAAGGAAAATACAGTTGAATAGTTTAGTTGACGTCTGTTGTTTGATATCTTCTGCGTGCGTTTGCTCAAATTTGTTCTGACAGGACGATTGGTTTCGTTTGTTGAAAATCGCTTGGAAACACACACTGTGTGTTCGTATATTTACCAAGAAAACAGACTAACGGACGCTGTTGGGTAAGGAATGTGGGGCCTATGGGCGTAGCTTAGCGGCGGGCTAACCATTAGCATGTTAGCTTATATATCACCGCTAACGACGTCAGAGAACTACTGATTCTTTGATAAGTTAGCCAACCATTTTGTCTGGGTAGTATGTATCCGGGGTTAATGCTTAAATACACCAAACGCCACCGAATAATAACAGGTTCTTACCGGGCTAAATAAACCGAGTCGTGTATTTGGGTCAAATTGTGAAATGCTGTGTGTTAGCAGGCTAACAAACTGGAACAGGCGGCGCAGCGCTACTCTGCTAATTTCTGAGCTAGCAGGCTAATGCTAACATGCTATAAGAAAAACGGCCTCTACCGTCCCCGCGAAGTCGACGAAAGCAACTTAAGAGTGATTACCGCTCGGTGAGAGGTGGCTGAACTGCGAAGAAGCGCACAGCAGCTTGTTTCATTCCGCGGGTTGTGTTTCGTCGCCGTCCACCGGCTCCTCTTGCCCCGGTCTCTGCCGGTTGTCTCGCTCCTGTCGTGCTCATGAACACCAGCGCCGTCACTGCGACTTCCGGTGTAGGGGACGCGCATTGCTCGGGAAACACGGGAAGCTAAAGGCAAAAGTCCAACCACACGAAGGAAAGCGAGCCAGACGTCTTCTCCGGTCGAACACGTTGTAACGACGAATATTTTGTGTTTAATTAATATTGTACATTCTTTTTTTTTCAATAAGGGAGATGTAGAAATACTTTCAAAGAGGGATATTTCGCTTTTTTAAATATAGTTTCTGGACACATTACTATTGAAAACCGAGCATTTATTCTATTTTAAAGCATTTGAATAATTTATTTGTATATATAAAGAAATTATCACCCTTAGTAGTTGAACAACCTCACAATCATCAGTTTACAAGAAATATTGTGATAAAGAAATACATTTCAAGCAAAATACCATTCCCTACTTTCTGCCTCCTAATTTTGTGCAATTATTAAAGGAAGAGTGTCGGAGTTTGAAGGGTTAAAGGTCTTTAGGTCAATAAATTGGTATTTTCCACAATTTCATGTCCAAATCATGAGATGGTGCATGGCTAAAAATAATAAGCAGGGGTCACTGTAAATATATTTTTTTTTACAACATCCTCAGTTTTATTTTAGAGCAGAAATTATTAAACACAAAAGATATTTAAATGGCAGGCAGATAATGTGTTGGACTTGAGTGACTCACTAACACCAACACTATCTAACTGTCTATGACTCACAGGCAAACAACCTTTCATCTATATCAAAATGAGCAGAGGCAACAATGACGATAACATCAGAGTATACCATTCTGTTATAAAACCTTGTTTTAAAATGCACTCAAAAATATTTTCCATTTTTTATTTTTAATGCTTTATGTGCACACCCATAGAAAAAGCAATAACGCAACAGTAACTTCAACATACTTTAATTATGTCAACATTGGTTCAAACCCGTACATTGTTGTAACATATCATCACATTGTAACAAGTTTTAACAATTCAGCAGCAGCAGTATTTTGTCAAATTTGGAGGTTGAAGAGTTCATTAGGAATGTGCATTTGTGTTTATGGAATATGTATGTCAGGATATGAAACACATCTGTGCAAGCTCTTAAATCCTTATGACATTTTAAACAGCTATTACTTTGGGAAAGCAGGAAAGATCTTTGGTGAAGAACTCAAGCAAAAACAGGTTAACTACAAAAGTGTCCTGGTAATGTTGACATAAAAACTGTATCTTTTGATAATACACACGTTCGGTGTCTTCATTTCAGTATAAATTACATAAACATCTTTTTAAATCTCTGCACATTGTATTCCAGATTGTTACAGGTTGATAAAACTTTAGTAGAAACAGTAAAAGGCATATATGGTTACTTATGCAACAGCCTAATTCAGCCATGTTCTAAGAATACAAAGGTCATGTTTGTATGCAAATGTACTGATTTTAACTTCTGAGTGGATTTCTGTTTTAGTCTTGTTGTTAATGAAGCAGTTTTAAGTTTTTAAGCTTTTAATTTCAGTAATTCTGTTACTACAAGCCAAAAATGATGCTGTTACATGGTTGAACTCGTGGATTGTGTCCCAGAATTGAGTACAACGAGTCAACATGTAATTAAACTGTATCATAAAGATTAAACACCTCACACCATCAGTATAAGATATGACATTTAAAATGACTGATTATCAAAACACAGGTTTTGTCACCTAGCATGTTGACAATAAGAGTTTTGGCTTTATTTAGTGTAAGGACAGCTTAGGTAGTGAGAGGTTACCATATGTATTATTTGAATACTTTATGATAAAAAACATGATGAGTACCATCTCTGCACTCAGGTCAGTTCTTCTGCTTTAGCTCCGTGTTTGTTCACTTCAAATTCCATTTTTGCTGAATGGTAGCACCCTAAAACTTTACATCAGGCATAATTCTTTTTAAATGAAACATCTTAATAATTCCTGTGATTCAAACCCGTTTCTGTATAATAAATGTAACACAAGTATTCAGATTATGAGATGGTTTGTGTCTTTGAGAAGTGTGGTGTTTAAGCTGTATTGCATTTCTCATGTGAAGCATTGTATTTCCTTTTTTCAGTGGCAGTCATTTGTCACTGAAGTTTGTGCAAAACATGCCGTCAACATTCTCAGCACTTTCATGTCAGCATAAGCAGCGCGCTCTTTCTCTGCAGGACACTGGCTGTCTGTACGGTCTGTGCGAACAGGCAAAACTCCAACACAATGAGCTAAGTAAGCAAATCACGAGTCACATGCTCTGATCACTGCTACTCAAAGGATGACCTAACCTAACCTTGCGTCAGGCTGCGGTGAAGTTAAGGCAACTCCTCTCTCAGCTCTATGTCAACTCGGTAAAAAGAACTGACATAAAAAAGGACATTTCCATCTGCTTCGTCTGCAGTTGTTGGTGTCCATAACAATGCTGCAATTGTTAGGCCAATAACAAAATTTAACATACAAGCTGATCTAGCTGTCTGTATGTAGACTATACATGAAGATGGACAAAATGCCAGCATCCCTTTAGAGTAAGACTACAGTGTCTTGATTATCCCCCAGTGTCCGGCTGCATTATAGGTCATAAAGCTTGCCTCCTCCTTGTTAGTGAATGGGACATGGACCAAACTAAAAAGTCAAAGTGCACTTTAAATACATTTTTCTTAAAGATGGTTTCTGTCATTTTAGGTAGATATCACACTCGTTTTTGTTAAAGTCTCCATTTCCCTGTTGAGTTTGGTTTTAATTAAATCATTCGACGCTAAAGAAACAGGGTGAAACATCATGATTGAGAGCTGAGACTGGATACCGTGGCCCCATCCCCTGATTGCAACTGTGCAGATGTGCAAGATGGCAGCATTCATATGCAGGATATTCTGGCTTAATTTCAGGATAGTGCAAGGAAGAGTAGATGTGTTCTTCATCTATATGTACAGTTTCTTAGTTTGTCACAAATGGAACTGAGGCAAATTCTTATAAACTCAGTTACAGTCCGATACAAACCTTTTCTCTCTACCAGTGATACCTACAGACAGTGAATCACAGTGGCAGCAGAGGGAGGATGGATTCTGACTCATGGTCGGTTTCATTCATCATCTCTAAACTTCACTCAGGAATATTGTTTATTTTACCAACTGACAGATTTGTTTCCACTGACAGATGATTTAATTAGTAGTGACTTCTGCTTTAATAAACTTTACTGCTGTTTCTAGAAACAGTAGTTAGTTCTGTTTTTTGTTTAAACCATTTTTTTTTAAATAACCTCAAACACACCAAGACCAATAATCATTATATAATTGTATCATATCCCTCTGAATCATAAAAAAAACAACAACTTGTAACTTAAAGACTCCCCTCACCACCAGATCCTGGATCCCAGACTGCACCTAAACCTGAGATTGTGGACTCAGAATTATACAGGTGTGAAGTCTGTCTTTTCATTTCAGATAATTTGTTTTCTCTCTTAACTGGAATCCACCCACATCTTGCTTATTCATCCTGTTTGTGTGTGGGCTGGGTCACAGGGAACAGAAGTATCTGTGGACAGGGAAAGCAGCAAGTCCAGCCAGTGCTATACCCAGACTGTCTCCTACGCTGGCAGCAGCCATGGCAAACTCCCTGTGTCTGTCTTCACTCTGTGGGAGAATGGACAGACGTCAGGATGGACACATACTGGAATATTTACTACAGACTTAGAAACAACACAGCTACAACTTAGTAGTTTAAAAGAAAAAAAGGTAAAATATGGACAAAATGTTACGCAATTTAAGGCAGAATGAACTGTGGGATACTGTAATTAAAGCATAAGTGTAGGATTTAGTTCTAGCTGAACCAGACCAGTTGCTTGTTATGACACACGGAGACCACAAAAAAGCAAACCAGGTGACCGTAAGTTGACCTGACCTCTTTGCTGATGAAGTAGAAGGTGTTGACATACGCAGCACCACCCAGAAGACCCTCATAGAGGATAATGGCAAACACCACCCAGGCACTGGGCAAGAATAAGTAACGTACAGCAAACAGTAGCAACACCGCATTCACCACCTGTGGATGTCAGAGAGGAGGGCAGATGGAAAAAACAGAGCAGGGAAATCAGCACTTTCACACAAGACAGAAAGCAACAGCACTAGAAAGCAGATGGGTCAGCAGTCACAACTCCAACCACGTGACTATTTCAATAATATTTGTGCTGCTGAACCTATTTCTGTTTCAGGTGAGGAATCAATATTCTGATTTAAAGCTTGTAGACGTTTGACAGGACACAATACTGAGTCTTGTTTTTTATTGTTACTTCCTCTGAGAAACTACCGTACTTTCCGGACTATAGAGCGCACCTTTATATAAGCCGCACCGGCTAATTTTTAAAAGAATAAAGAAATTGTACATAAATAAGCCGCACTGGTATATAAGCCGCAGGTGTCCCCGTTGAAACATGAGCTATTAACGTGGCAAGATGTTACAGGATTGATCTTTTTAAAAACTTTTAATTAAATAAATGCCGGTAACATCCACAAGTTGTTACAGCTTTCAGTCGGATCTGCACGGTGGGAACACCTCCTCCGTCTGCTCTCTGTGTGTTCACCCAGTCTTCAAGAACGTTTTCAAGTTCGGGCTGTCTGTTTTACAACGAGTCAGTTCTTCATGCTGCCGTCTCTAGCGTCTCAGTAGCGCCCTACCCACAATTCTCAGGTGCACTACGTCACACACACGCAACAACTTTCTTAAAGGGGCAGGCCATACCTGCAACACTATGAAAATCCTTATGTTAGCCGCATCGTTGTAAAAGCCGCAGTCTCAAAGCTTGTGAAAAAAAGTAGCGGCTTATACACCGGAATTTACGGTAATGGTTAAATGTATCCTCTGCATAAATCATAATTTCTCAATACGTGATATTCTGTTTGGACAGGAACATTTACTTTATTTCTTACATTACTGTACATACTGTGTGTATCTTATGATAAAAAATATATAGTTTGCTTTAGAGGGGAAAAAAGGTGGATTCAGGTTCTCTTTTCCTAACTCCAGGCCATCTTTCAGTAACCTTAGTGGTTAGTAAAGGAGATATTTAGACTTTTCGTCCGCAGGCATAGACTGTAGATAAAGATGAAAGGCATGACTGCACCTCAAGAGTGAAGCAAGGACGTCTCCATCACTCCCTGATGGCTGGCAGTATAGGTCTTAAATCCAGCCTCCTCCACAATAATAGATGGGAAATGCACCAAATCAAATGATTTTTTTTCTAAAAGATAACTTCCTTCATTTAATGTAGTTCTTGTCACACTGATGTATGTTCATTTTTCCATAAAGTTTAGGTTAAATTAGTTATTTGATGCTACAAAAACAAGGTGGAAATTCATGATGTGTGTGGACAGGACCTCAATGCTGTGGCTCCAGCCCCTACTGCTACTGTTCTGACTCTGAATCAAAATGCACAAGATGCAGGCAGGGATATTTTAGTTTCATTTCTAAGAAGTGGGAGGAAGTGGAGACGCATCGTCCATCTTTATGTACAGTCTTTAAACCTTGAGTGACCAACTCACAGAGCCACCTCCAGTTGAGGGTGCATTACTCAGTGCACTCCCCTCTCACGGAGGAAAACATCTTCTAGTTGATATTATAGGTTAAAAAATATTCTCCTCATCTCACCTGTAGCAAAGACAGAGCCCACAGGTTTCTGATCTTCACACAGCACAGGGAGGATCGAGACACCAGCACACCAACCTGGTACAAGGTCTGGTACCTGGGTACAAACACAAATCATAACCAAACTAAGGTCTAAATCCTCAGACAGTTTAAATAAAAATACTGAAAGAATACAACTTAACTGACCAGCGATACTGCTCTGCATGGGACAGGAAAAAGTTAGGGAAATACAGGAGTTCCATCTGGAGAAGGAAATATGTATTTTTCAATTCAATATTATGATCTACAATACCTGCAATGTGTTCTTTTTCAATGTGTAAATGGGCAAAAAAAAGAACTTACCAAGCCCTGGTTGATGAAGTACTCAGCAAAGTAGACCAGTCCCAACGGAAACACAAACTTCAACAAGCCCTGTTCATAGGAATTAAGAGGAATAATCATGTCACCACTCAAACACTTGAATACTCAAGTCTGACGTAAACTGAAGGGTTACACTAACTTTGATGATGTGCAGTTTTTCTTTGAGGGTGAGAGGCCCAGTGCTCACGTCCTCTGTTACTTTGAGAGGAAAGACAACATGTTCTGTGTAAATATTCAACAGCAGAACTTTAAGATTTAACTTTATTCACAGAAACCTTGTGGCTGTACCTCCTGCTGAGTTTCTTCTGGCCCCAAAAAAACAGCAGGAGATATACGCGGAGGATTCACTGCGAGCAAGTGGTCGGGTTGATAACATTTCTAACATTCAATAGATGCAAGAATAAAAATCTATCGATCAGAATTGTGTGGGCCTTGTCTAGAGGACATGTCTGTACCTATAATCCCACTGTAGGTTCCCCCAATTACACAAAACCAGCATTGTGTCACTGTGCAGAGGAGAAGACAGGCTGGGGTTAGCCTGGCTTCACGTAATAAAAATGATGCACTCGTAGATGTCAATAACTTCATTTACACATGTTTTGAACATGTATCTTCATAAGTGCAGGGTAAAACTTGTGTTCTGCATATCTTGATGTAGATTACAATGTGTCATATGCCTCAGGATAGTATGTGTAATTTAATGTTGTTTGAAATTAAAGGGACTGGGCTTCAGCAGAGGTATACTGTTTTCAGAGAAGTGGTGATTACTTTGTGGTGCTGCTGAACTGTATTGCATTACAGGGTTTTAAATGGGCAGCATAAAATAGTAGAAACAACAGCTGTTATAAATGCAATACAGCAACACAACAGTAACACCAACTGCAGCCTCTGCAGTGACCAGAAAGTTGATCCAACACCTCTACAGTATAAACTGTATTTAAACATTGATATGACTGCTGTTAAAGCCAAAGTAAAGCCATAGCATGTCTATTCTGATGGGTGACTGCAGAATAGGTTATAAATCCCACCTCCTCTATGTTTACAGATGAGATAAAAAAAAAGGTTAATTACTTGTGTTCTGAAACATGGTTTCTCTAATTTTAGTTAATTCTTATTTCACTGATGTTTGGTCAAGTTTGGTTAAGCTATTAATTAGTTATTTGATGATATAAAAACTAGGTGAACCGTCATGACTGGTGAGACTAGCCCCTGATTGGTCGGGTGCGTCTATCTGCAGGACCTAATTGCTACTGGCTCCAAATTAGCAAGATGGTGACGTTTGTATCTTTTGGCCTCATATCTGGACAGTTATAGGAAATGGAAATTCTTCACACTTAATTTTGTATGAAATAAAATCCTCCTAGCACACAAAACAAAAAAGTATTTTAAATCTCTGCATTTAAATGAAAAAAAAATGACATGAACATACATTTGCAGCCAAAATGAAACACTTAGTTGTGCTAATATTTAATTTGTAATGTGAGAACTTACCACATGAAGATGGGGATGAACTGTCCTCCTCCTCTTCCTCTGCACCATCTATCAGCCCCCGGCTCTCCTCTGAGCCCACGGCTGCATACTCTGTCCTTCTGGATTTCCACTGAGGTAATGAAGGTGGAGGAACCAGCAGGGTGAAGTAGCTGACGGTGTGAGATGAAACAAAGCCAAGGAGCAGGGCAGCATGTTGGTATGAGCAAAGAAATAAGAAACAGGAGTGATTTCACTAATAATATGAGTTGAACAGAACAAAGGAAGAAATGCATGTGGGCCCATCTGTGGACTGATACAAAAGCTATATTCATTACCTCTGTTGGGAAGCTTACACTTTCACCCCCGTTTCTTTGTTTGTTGGTTGAATTGTTTGTTTGTGTGTTAGCACGATTACGTAAAAACTATTGGATGGATTTCCATGGATCTTGGTGTAAAGATGGGACAAAGGCCAAGACCAAAATGATTGAACAGGATATATATATACCTGCAAATATCAGAACTACCATTGTGGTCAATAGTTTTCAGGTTCCTTTTAAGTATTGTCAGTGTTTGTTGGTTTTCCACAGACGTCTCCACCAGTCGACTATCAAAACCACCTGTCGACTCTGTGCATCGTTGTAGACGAGTCACTCATCTGTGCGTTTAGTAATAAAGCAGCAGCGGTGGAATCTACAGGAGATATGCAGCAGGGGGCGATGTTGATAATGACAAGCCTTTTACAAGTCATAGTTGTCATGAGGCAGTGTTTCCAAATGCTTCAAACATTAGGTAAAATCGAATGATATTTGGATGGTAGAATTTTTCCTGGAAGGTTTATGCACATAACAGGAAGGTGAGGCAATGGGAATAAATTACATTGAGATGCAAAGTCAATGAATACAGAACTTTTTTATCTCGGGATTCCATTCTCACCTGATCAACATCCCAAATGGGACCACCAGCATAATTTGAACTGTGACTTGAGGTGACAGGCCAACCTGGGTAAGGACTGAGTAGAGGAGGGCTCCAGCAACACCAGCACCACCTGTACCTGAACCCCAACCTCCCAGTACATCCCTGAGACAAGCAGAAAACCAGTGATCACAATCCAAACTAAACATGGTCATTGGACACATCATTCTAGATTTACAAATATTTACAAAAATACCAACATGAGAAGCACACAGCAGATACTTCACATTATTGCCAGCAAGTTTCCACTTAAATACATGACAGGGACATATTGAAGTAAAATTATCTTTCAGGGACATAAGAGTTTACTTCAAATATAAATCAAGATTACTTTGTTATGAAATTATATTTCAGTTGTGAGGGGGGGATTAGTTTGAAACCTCCTCCAATGGGGGTACCTTCCAAGAAGCTTTAACAACAGGGATTTCATAGTAAAGTGCCAAAACTATTAAATGGCAAAATCCGAGAGACAAGAATGTCTTGATGTTCAATAATTTCATGTAATTTAATCAAATGACTTTCTTTTTTCTTTCTGGCAGAAACAGGCTTCCATACGACAGGATACTGGAGCATCTGCCATGTGTAGTAATGTCGGAAAAACTTATTTAAATGCTAGTTGTCCTTTAACTCCATGTATATGTTCTCAGTTTTAAAATGTATACTATTGTGTAATGTCCAACTGTTCAACCCCCTTATCTATTCACAGACTAATAAACCTTTTACTTGAAGCTCCAGGTTTGATGGAAAATGAATAAAAGAAAGAAACGTTTACCTCTCGTAGAAGTGAGTGAGAGAGAGGAAGGACAGTTCTCCCAGTCCAGCGCTGATACTGGCAAAGATCACTCCTGCAAACGAAGTGACAAAAACATACAAAACACACTCAGAAACACAATCTGAGGGAGTGAATAGAGGCCTCAAGTACAGAAAAGTCATCTTCTCAAGGGCACATTGTTACATTCAGTGTATTTAATAAACTTTACCGTGAAATGAAACCTGAATCATCAAGCCCTCAGTTTGTCAGTTTATTAGAATCACCATGCTGAAGGATTCACTGTTAAGTTTCTGTGTTAAAGAGGTGCTGTTTGAAATGTATGGTCATTTGAGAGGATGTGATAGATGCTGTTGAGCTGTATGCAGAGGAATGTGTGAGTTGTTGTCACCGTAACCTTTGACCTTTGACCACTGAAATCGAATCAATTAATATGTGAGTCCAAGTAACAACTGGTTCTTCTCTTTAGGTCTTTTCATCCATTTATGATGGAAAAAAAAGAACAACCAAAAACAGATGATAACACAAATGCTTGAATCACTTTACTGATCAGGTGAAGAAGCGTGGCGATAAACATTTGTAGCTGTGGGTCTTGATAAGACTGAAATGGTGTCACATTTCTCTGGAAGAAACCGCAGCTGCAGCTGCTGCTATTGAGGTAAGGTGACAGGAACTGGAACTAAAGATTTGAAGCTGCAGCGTGTTCATCATCGGAATTCCTGATAAGAGTCAATTCTTCACTGGTGATGATAACAGCTGTAACTGAGTATTATCTTTGAAAAGAAAAAGGTGGCTTTACCAAGGATGCTGATCCAGACAGCTGATGATAAGGACACAAGGAGGAAACTCGTCGCTGCCATGGTGGCACAGAACAACACCCGGATACTAAAAATTTAAATCAGAAATAACACAAGAAATTTAAAAAAAAGAGTACAATGTAAAGGTAATACAAAGATGTTGAATGACCATGTTTTTATCTGGTCAGCGGTATTTCTTCATTGTCCCACTAGTTACAGACTGAGTCGTATGCAATAACATAAAGCAGAAATTCTGAGTATGTGTTGAGTTACTGTGATTTGAATAAAATGGAATGACTGCCTGGCTGAACACAGCACCACAGTTTCACATAATTTGAACACTTAAAGTGTTAGCAGTGCTAAGACATTCATTATTATAATTTAAATTATCAGCAGTTATCACAATCATTATTCAGCTTAAGAGAAAGAAAATAATAAAAAAGCTCAACATTGTGGTTCCGGAATTAAAATATCATCATTTTCTGAATAGAGCCAAATGATCAACTGTGCTTTAAGAAAAACGTGTTTTATTAACGATGACAAGAAGAACTACAATACCCACAATCCTCAGGTGTAATAGCATTATCTCAGATTGGGGGAACTCACTGTTACGAAGGAAATGTTGCAAAAATCATGTTGGCTACAATCATATGGTTCAGGGTTACATTACGTTTACGACAGAGTAACCATGATTTCTCTTTCAAAAGTCAAAATCATGGTCTTACCCATACGGCAGGTTGTGGATGACAAAAGGGACGGAGAGCTTGATGACGAGTGTTGGGAGGATGTCAGCCAGCAGCACCGCCTGAGAAGGGAAGCATTAGAAAGTCATTGAGAGCTCAAACACCTGTGGAGAAATCTTAGCCCTCAACGCAGTGCGAGATGCCCTCTGACCCTGAGCTGGACAAAAAACTACAGTCAGTATATTTCGCTAAATGGTTTGTATTTATAAAACAATTTTTCTAGTCTAGATGACCAAACAAAGCGCTTTACAATCACCCATTCAAAAACACATTCATACAGTGCATCTATAGTATATAGATAGATAGATAGATAGATAGTATACTATATAGTGACTGCTTTTTGGTTTCACCCCATTACACTGAGATTCTGATGTAATGAAAGGTGTTTCATAGATTTACAGCCACATTAGTTGCATGAATACGTCTCGGCTCAATGTATTGTTTAACTTGGAAATAATCACATTTTCAATCTGAGATGTTTTTATTCTTTTTGTTATATTTCAGGTTTGCTCTCGCTCTCGGTGAATCCTGAGGAGGATCTCCTGCTGTATTCTCACATGGGCTCATTCAGACATGCTCCAGAGTTTTTACTTGGAGGCTGGCAGAAGAAACTCTGGAGAAAGCCCCCAGCATCTCACTCATGTATTTGCCTTCACACATACAGCCCCTCTAGATGATGTCAGGAGATCACAGGAGTTCAATATGGGTCTGAAAGCAGCTTCTGTGGTTATTCAGTGGTGTGTTGTGAATCTCAATTTACCGCAGTAGAGACAGGATTGCAGTCATAACGGCTACTGTTGCTACTGTTCCCACCTTGGAAATCCACTGCCAATGTGGCTTCTGTCTAGAATTGGACAAAAAAGAAGTGAGAAGTGAATTATTTATAGTGTAAAATCCTTAATAGCAATAACAATCAGCAGAACTACAAAACAATGTAAATAGAAATTGGCCTTCTTACAGATGCTGTGGCGTTGTGAGACTCTTGTTTCTTGAGGATGTCGTGTGCAGCACTCAGCATTATCACATAAGCAAAGTTGTTGCACAATCCAAGCAGCCTGAAGGGGTCATCAGAAGGGAAAGAAAATAGAGAGAGGGCACATTCTGATGGGTCAATAACCAACAACTAAACACCAGACTGAGATAACAGCAACAGAATTGCAGATGTAAAATCACACTTGTTGAGACCTGGTTTAATACATCACATATACAACATGAATATATATATGTATATTTCCTCTGTCACCTGTTCTCACGCCTTTCCTACCTTTGTTTTTTAAAACCACACTTCTTAAAGTATCTGTTTTAACATTATATTATAAAAAATCATCTTAATTTGAAAAGCAAAGCAGAAACAAACAGGTTAAACATGTATACGAACACAATGTCATCTTCTGATACTGGAAAGTGTTTGACACCAGATTTAACAGATAGGAATTTGATGCCCAACCTAAATGACAGTAATAACTCAACTTAACATGCATGTCGCACTAATTCACAGACACCGAAATATCATTGGGCAAAATGGTGATGTAACCTGCTGGTGATTTGATTGCAGCAGTTGGTTTATTTGTCAGAGACTAAGTAATTGCCTTTCTTCATTTTTAAGGAAGTTGCAAGGAAACCCTGATTTACATCCTAACATATCAAACTAGAAGTTTCAGGGCCTTGTATTTGTCTGACACTAGGAAGACACGTCATGATCCTTTCACCTAACATTCGGCACAGTGACATATGTCACAACACTTAAAGTTGGGTCAGTCTCGGTACTTCTCCAGGAAACTAAACTTTCAGTTTCAATCGCTGAACACTCACCAAAACCCGGACCAGTTCCGCCATCGTGTGCAACGACCCTCACCATCACGGTCCGGCCGCTGGGCAGGGTCTGCGTTCACGCTGCCTTGCGGCTCCATGATAACAAACGAGTCCAGGCTAACAACCCAGCTAACAGCTGCATTAAACACACAGCGACACAGTTAGCTGGAGGCTAACCGAGCAACTCGAGGAGACGCTTCCGCAAACACTGACATCAAACTGTCTGCTGGGTTTGTTATTGAGGTCACATGACACTCGGCGTCTCATACAAATATATACCCGCAGTAACAGTGACCGCCCTCGAAGGTTCCAGTTCCGTGAAGCTGCGGATCGATGCACTACTTAAAACTACTGAGCTACTACTGCTATTAACTACTATAAACTATTAACTAGTCAAAACGTGATGCACAGAGTAACTTGACCTTTTATTATCAAGACCTCCCATCAATCGTATTCATTATAAAATAAGTTGTATTATGTTTTAATTCAATTTAATTTTAATTAATTTAATTTTAATTCACTGGGTTGTGCAGTTTTCCTGAACACATACTAACAGGTCACTTCTTAAAATGTACAACCACAATAATGGTGTCATATGGTGACAGAGTACAGGTTTGCGTTGTGGACAGATTGTTAATGTACGAACAACCAGCCCTGTTTATCTCCCATTTGATTTGATGTCCCACAGCTGCTGGACCCAGATTCATGTTCGAATACCAGTGTGTACAGTAGTAAATGTGTGTTGACCTTTACAACAGATGCAGATAAATTAATGTGTGTGTTTATGTGGCCAGGCAGCTTGGGTCTAATAGGTGGCTCCATAGACTGTATGTTTTGTGCACACAACCTGAGGAAGGTGTCTGTCTGTTATTTGTGTAGATGTTCTGTCATCCTGACTCTCCAGCTGTGAGCAGTGGTTGTGTCAGTGGCCTTGTGCTGGTCAACCTGAAGAAGAAGTTGACATTCTCAGTGCGTCTACCCCATGATGACATCTTCAGCTCATCGTCTGATTGTTGGATTGCTCACTGGGTTAACACAAATTGTAAATACAAAATGGTCCTCAAATACTATTTTATCTATGTTTGTATATATCAATACGCTTCTTTCATACTTTTAGGAGGAGGCCTTTACACAGCAGACACTGTCACATGTCATGGTAGGAAAAGCTCAGGCGTAACTGAAAACATAAACGAAGACTCCGCTCAAGTTTCCCAGTGAGACATGAGGGTGACAGTCAGCCGGTACAAACAACCAGGCACCTGAAACTGGAGCAGCTAAATGGAACTCAGCCATCACTCATTCAATATTTATACCTGAGTTTTTCCTGCTGTGACCTATCAGCAGGTCAGCTGGTAAAATGAAGCAACAAGTGATTAAAAAAACAAAATGTATGTATTGATATGATTGTATGAAAGGATTCCTTCATTGCGTTCTGGAGAAATCACAATCACAAGGCAAAAATGTGCTTTGTGACAGTTTTTGTAAGTTTTTTTTTCTTCATTGATGTCAGCTATGACTCAGGATTGCTCTGTGGTTCAGCTGCTTCTGTTAAACTGAAAGACAAATTTACCTCAAACAGCTCCCCCACACTGGACCAGGCTCCTGTCAGGCATCTCATGTCACATATTAGCATATTGGTCAACAACGAATCAACATAAAGCTGAAAGTGTCATCGTGTCTGCAGGTGTTCTGTATTGAACAAGATTATTCACTATGCAAACACAGTGGTGGAATCAGAGGGTCCACAGGGTTTAACCTGGTCTGCTCTAATGGTCAGTATCACTATTGCTGGTGTAATTCTTGACTTAACAGTAGATAAAATAAGTAGCAAGCTGATAAACAAAAGGTAAGGATCCCTATATCCCTTCGGAGTTGGTAGATCCCAAAAACAGAGCTAAGAAAAGAGTAAATACTAGACTTAAAGTGGGTCCATTTGAAAAGGAATAGGTTTAGTTTTTTTTAACCCGTGTATTCTTCAGCTTCAGACTCTAAACTAACGCTGCCCTGTCTTCTGGATGTGTATATAAGTAGCTGCCATCAAGTTAAAGATGTCAACATAAATGGGGATATAACCAAACCAGGTTACTTCACTGCAACCAACCAATAGGGGCAGAAATTTGAACTATTGTTGGAATAGTTAGTGTGTTGAAAAAAAACTGTATGTCTGATGGGATTTCATGCTGACACAGATGTGTTTTGAAGGAGCAATTTTTTATTTGTCCAATAAAATATTTTCATTGCCGTTTTTCTGTCAGAAGGATTAAAAACCACAGAACACATTTTCTTGAAACTTGGAAAGACTGTTAAGATTGGATTGGATTTGACTTCATATTCTCCAGGAAAATAGTTACGTTTTTTATGTCCAACATTCCCTCCCAAGCTGTGTCAGATGACCCAAGAACCATTTCATCCACACAACCTGTGAAGTTGCAAATGTGTTGGATGATTCTGGCTCATGTAAATACAAATGTTCTGTATTATTTCTAACCATTAAGCCTAAAGGTTTTATCACCCAATGTTGATCCTGGTTCTCCTTACTCTCCAACAACAAGCCCCATGCTACTTCAGATCTCATTTCCATTAACTTTTCATCCTGTATTTATTAATGATCACGTGGTGAATCTGCTTTTTTTAATTACTAATTTACTTTCTCAAAGATCATATTCTGTTAGAAACTTCAAAGGTTTACGTTTACTTGTGTTTGAAGAACTGAAGTCTCTTCCTGTTTCAAGCGACAATCCGGTCCCACAAGACCATCTGTGTAGTTTAGTTAAACCAGGGTGTTATAAAGCTAACCAGCTCAAATGTTGTAGCTAAGTTTCATCAGGCAACAGCAACTCTCAAGTAGATTCATTAATTTGTTGGATTGATCTTTCGACAGTGAGACTTTAGGTTGATATTGTAAGTTAAGGAATAACTTTTCTCCTGACAGCAAGATGAAAAGACAGGTACCACCATAACAATGACGCCTATCCAGAAATATTGAAACCTTGTGATGGCGATGTTAAATGAAAAGCATTGAAATATGATTCATTCAACCCCCCCGAACACGTTTTAAGAACATCATACAGAGATTTGGGGAATGAATCTTACATATCTGACTAATTCAGTTATAGTCTAGGGTTAAAAGGAGAGTTTCACAATTGGGGAATTACTTTGTCGGGAGCAAGATGATTGGACTGATGCCAATATTATACATATTTTTTTTGTATGTACATATTGTCAGTACGACGTCAAGGTCAGCACCAGTCTTTTCATCAAGAAAAATGTATATACATTTGCCAAAAATATTATGTAGTCACTGAGCTCGTCCTGCACGACACCAGATGGTGTTCTCATAAGTTCTTATCTGAATAGGCAGTGGTATTTCCCATCCAAAAGGCACATATGGTTAAAGCATTACAGGCAAACCTAAAACCCCAAATAAATAGTTTAACTCATCAGTTGAAGAACGCAACCACATTCATAACCTTAAATGAAAGCAAAAACAAATTCCATCAGTCAGAAAGTTACGGAATCTTTGGTGGCTTAGTATCAGATTTGGCCAAAATAATGTCCAACATTATCCACATAAAATCTAACTTGAAAAATTAAATAAAATGTAAGTTGGTAGAGAACTCTCCCAACTTACTGAGCTAATAGCTTGTCCTGGAAATCCACATCCATTGAAAAAATATTCCTTAACTTTATGGTTCTGGTGTACTGATCAGTGTCCATAGTTCAGCATCAGTGCGATACAGACAGTTCTGGAGAGTAATTGTGAGACTTATCGTTTTGTACCTCTACATGCACACACTGACATGCTTTCCGGAAGTTATTGCCCGCAAAGAAAATATAAGTCTCACACAGATAATGAGCATCTGAACTGAAGACTTCTACATGTGACACCTCAGAGTCGGTCTGTGCATGTAGAGATAACTTTAGTCCTGCTCATGGTGGTAGATGAGCCTGTGACTGCTCCTCTGTACTTGGCTGTGGGACAGGCTGAGGGGAGCTGCAGCTTCTCTCCGTCTCGGAGGCGTCCTTCCCGTTGTTCTCCTCAGCTTTCAGTTTCTCTGCCTTGGTCTTGAACCTCAGTCCATGACCTGTTGACCAAAGGTAATTGCATTTAGTATTGATAAGTCTATGCAAACAATAACTGTGCAAATTACTTAGTGTGACCAACTGTCTGACAGAATGTACATTTTCAAAGATATAAAACTTCATCATTTCTGACAAGGGAGACGAAGAAATGTAGTTTCACTTATTATTAAAGATTTAGTGATATCTAGTGATGAGGTTGATATTAAAACCAACTATACACCTTCCCCTCACTCCCCCCTTCTAAGTGAACCTCTGTTGGTCTACAGTGTGTGATGTGAGTGTGTGTGTCTGTATGTGTGTGTGTGTACTGACTTGGACAGTCTGCCACCTCCTTGTAGGCCTTTTTCTTACAGCAGCCTCGACACAGGTTGAAGACACACTTATTTCCCTGGAGATCAAAATAAAACAATATCAGTTGCTGAGATTGACAGTGAAGCCACAATACTTCTACTGAGGTAAAGTGACAATACAAAATAACATAAACACATAATAAAATCAAATATTCATACACAGATGTCATTACAAAGGAACAAGTATTAAACTTTATTTACGAAATTTGAACACTTATTTACATCCACATTATAGGGACATTTCCTTGAGCAAGTGGGGCTATGACAAAACCTGTTCAGGTACTAATCTATCACCGCTAAACTATTTGTTACCATGAATCAAATGACACACACACTGACGCATACACACGAATCTGACTGCTTGCCTTTGGGTTGCCACACTGTTCACATTTGATGTACTTGGCTTGTGGAGAGAAAGAAGAGAACTGCTGTCAGACACTGTACATTTCAAATGAGGACTTGAACATTTTGAGCATCAAGTGGTTGGATGGACTCACGTTTCTGCTCGGGATTGAAGTTCTTTTTGGGGTTGCGGGTTTTCTTTTTCTGCTTGTTTTTGGAGAGTGTGTCAGCGGACCCATCAGAGTCCTCCAGCGCCCTTTTCTGACATACTGGCTTCTTCACCTCTGAACCCTGACTGTGACCATTGGCATCTGACTCCTTTGGCCTATAAAAGGTGTAGTCAAAATTAAGTTTACGATGACAAAATTATTATTAAGTATCTGTCAGTACAGACCCTGGGGTAGTGATGTGTGATATATTTATGAACAGATTATATATAGACCTATGTGAGCAGCGGCGATAACTCACATTGGTCTAACGTATGGCTGGCAGATCCAGTGGGGGAAGGGCAGGCTGCCCTCCTTCTCTTCCACATCCTTTCCTTTGGCTATCTCCTCCTATGAATGCAGTAATTGGCATAGAAAAAGTATCAATCATGCTTCATCAAGTTACAATTCCAGTCTGTTTGGATATGTCTCAAAGAGCTGTGTCACAAGCTGGATCTGGAGTCAGACTATTCCTATTCCTTTTTTCCACATGGTTACCTGACAGCGCAGTCTCAACTTTTTGCTGACATCGGCTAAACTTTCGAGGTTCTTCACCTTGGCCAACTCCTCCCTCAGGTCCTGGTGGATCTGTAGCCTACACACAGACACATACACAAATCACACAAGTAGCCGCAAATCAGCACATGCAGACAGGTTCAAAGGGATCAGCCATTTTTCCAGGTATATAATGTATGATCTGAGGAGCTAGACACTGACTGTAACAGCAATATTCCAACTGTTAGCTTACTCTTAATACATTGATATGTGTAATGTTATGAGTTGATAATAGAATATTCAATTTATATCCCTGTTTACATGTAACAGAGCACAGTCTGATTAGAACTCATGTCAACATTATGTTTACACTCAAACACAGGTCATGCATTGTGAGGCAGTAGGTAACTGTCGTATGCCGATGTTGATATATATATATGTGGGGAGATTGGAGAAGTAAAGTAGTTGTGTACAAGAGTGTGTGTTGCCATAAGATTTCTCAGAGCTTTAGTATTTATTTTTATCTTCTCTTAAAAACAGCTGGTTGTACTATATTCAGCCTAATAAATTATACACATCTGTACACAGATACACACACAGACTGGAGCAGACAGACATACGTGTGGTGCCACAGCTTGAAGAGGTGGGCTCGTACATAGGACAGAGTGCATGGAGGATACTGCTTTACCAGCTCCAGATACTCCTCAGCCATCTCCCACACAGGGGGGCTGTGGCCCTCAAACAGTGCAGGGTTATGGAGGTTCCCCTCTAAATACAAACAAAGGGAAGAATCTAGTTACACACCAAACTACACCATATCATCTGTTAACACCAATAAATTAAAAAAAAACGTAATGAACAAAACCTTGCAACACACATGCATCTCTAACCTGCGCTCATAACACCCTGAACCCCCGTCTCCTGAATGCAGTGCTCCACATCACTCAGGTGCTGAATGTTTCCGTTAGCAAACACTGGAATATTAACTGCCTTCCTGTAAGCAAAAGCACACCAACAATGTATATTACACAATACAGGAAAAGCTCAGCATTGCAAGTCTCACTGTCACTTTTTCCTAAAATCAAGTCCTGACCGGCAGTTTGTTCCAATGTTTTCAAATATCCACCCCCATGGGGTTGAAGACTCTGTTGCTGTGTACAAATTTGATAACCAGTCTTAATTTTGTTAAGTACTTTGCCATTGACAAAATACTTCAACACAAGCCTCTCAGATAATTTAGTGTCGTGATTGACTGCTCAGGACGGCGAAAATATAAGATTATGAGGCACTCAATTATGTTAAAGTGGACATTGCAAAACATTCAAATATGACAGAGTGCACTGAGGAATTTAATCAAAAAGGTGGTATCTCACCGCACTGCCTTGATGTGCTCCCAGCTAGCGATTCCAGTCATGGGTCCTTTCTGGTCTTTGGTTCTGCCATGTATTGTGAGCAGCTGCGAAAGAAAAGGAAGAATAAGAAGCCAAATTAAGGGACGTATAAGACTTTTCTAAATCTTCCTGAAATTGCATACAAGGTCATCTTTCCAGATGAATATATTCACATTTTCAGAAAGCTAAAATAAGCCCAATATTTCTAACCGATGTGATTTAAAAATGTATACAACATTATGCCCAGATCCACAGAGAACTGATTTCATCATCCTAATTTGTTTTAATAATAATATTTTATTGACGTTTCACAGGTCATTCAAGTTAAGAATAAACAAGAGTTTATAGAAACTGGGGGTAAACAAGAATAAAGAAAGTAATATAAGGAAGGAGGGTGTGAAACATACGGTTGACTGTGTGTGACTGTGCGAGCTGATATAAGAGGGGACAGGCAGTGGACTCATGATAACACGATCGATATAATCATACCTGACATCCAGCTTTCTCCAGCATCTGGGCGTAGGACACTGTCTTTTCCATCTCATTGAACACACGGATCTTACATGTGATGGGCACCGAGAGCTTTTCGTTGGCTAACCTGACTGTAAAACATGAGTAGTATTTAAGTTAGTGGGTGAACGTGCTGGGATTTGTGAAAAAAAAAGAGATGAGCTGAAGTTGATAATGTGTGATTTGCAGGTTCCAGATAAGCATGCTGCTGAAATATCCTATGTGCTATAAGTTCACTGAACCCAAAACTGACAAAGACTTACTCATTTTCTCCAACAGCTCCCATTCATCTTGCAAGAAGACTCCATAGTGCCCTTATAAACAAGCATCAGAACAGGTTAGTCTTCACTTCACTATGTCGTCTACAGGCTGGGCATCTGTGTCTTTTCTCGAACAACCACTAGGTGAAGAATTAGAAGGTGTGTTTCTATAGAAACTGGTGTACCTCTCTTTGCTATCATCTGAGGACAGCCCAGGTTGAGGTCGATGGCGTCGCAATGGTCCTGGGCCAGCAGGGCCGCCTGAAGGAACACTTCTGGATCATTGGCGCAAAACTGACACACAGGGAATACAACACTGATTAACATCTAACATTACATAAGTGTGTCTAATTTCACAGTAGTCTCAGACAAAATTACTCCCGTGTATTTCCACCAGCTCTCCAATCCACCATCATCAACAATGTGTAAAGACCGTGTCCTCACCTGAGTGATGAGAGGTCTGTCCTCCTTGCAAATCTCACTGTAGAGATTGTCTCGCCTGTAGTTGGTGTCACGCACAAACACCTGAGCGTGCAGCATGGGGGTGTAGCAGAGCTGGGCACCATGACGGCGGCTCAGCAGGCGCCAGGCCAGCTCGCTCTGGTCCACCATGGGTGCCACCACAAAGCGTGCTTCTTTCAAGGTCTTACTCCAGAACTCAAAGCCCTGGAGTTTGGCCATCACAGCTGACGTCACTGGACGAGAGACAACAAGACTGCATCAAAGAACATGCTAAATATGTGGTTTCCTTCATGGCAACACAACAAACTCTGGACAGAAAAGGTACTTCATGATAAGACATGTTGTTGAAGCATCAGTTTCAACAAAATAAATGTAAGACTTTTTAAGGACTATAATAATACAACTTTAGAGCCAAGTCAAGGACGGCAGATATGAAAGACTATTGAAACCCCAGAATTACTTACGATTCCCCATAATTGAAGATAAGGTGAAGTATCAGAGTAGAGAATTACCCTCAAAACTACATATTACCTAATAAACTACAGACAGGGACATTAGGTATCTATTGTCTTTCCCACAACGTTGCTCATTTACTATGAGTAGTGTGGTGATTAATCATGACATCACTAGCTGACGAGGCAGTTAGTGAGCAGTGAATGTTCGGTCACACGTAAAACACCAATGCACCACTTTGATGATGGATGTCAGGTGGCCACTAGGTTCAAATTCTATTCATTAGTACATTATGTGATGGACCAACGTCAAAGAGCAATAGTGTGTTTAAGTGATGTGAAGTAGCTCAGCCATTAGGAGGGTGGGGGGGGGGCAGCTCCGTTTTTCTGTCTCACACAGTTGTTTTATTAGCATTTTAACCGATTAGCTGTGTCTGTGCATGTTGCTAGCTAGCAGAGGACGAGTAGCACATGACGCAGCACCGCAGTATACATGTTGTGTTAAACAGAGGCTGTATGACATCTATGACATGTATCACATGGATGACATCAGCTTCTCTCGTGTCCTGACAGAGTTTCATCTCAAGCACACTCCCTCTCTTTCTCTCTCTCTCTCTCCCTCCCTCACTCACTCACTCACTCACTCACACACTCACTGGTGTATCACCTGTATCACTGTGAGATCACGATCCACACGTACCGAATGTGCCGCACGCGTGCTGAATCAACGGGCGCGTTGAGTACGTGCGTGATGAGAGCTGTCCCAATGTTCAATTCATCAAGCCCACGCGCGGCCTCGAGGGGACTTTCTGTGGGTCCTCCTGGGTCCTCTTGGGTCCTCTTGGGTCTTCCAGAGTCCTCCTGGGTCCACGCAGGCTCCACACTTCTCCACACTCTGTAAATTACCCACAATCTGTAGTGGTACCTTTCTTCCTCTTCTGTTGGAACGTGCGACTAGATGAAGCAAAGACGTGTTGCTGCCACCCACAGGTCATTTATAGAACTTCATTTAATCCTTATGGAGAGTCCAGTACGATTTCATTACTGTACAGTGTTTGTTATTCCAAACAATACAAGAGTATTGATTTCAGTCATTGACTCTAAATGTTGGACAAAGTACATAGGTTTGTGCGTATAAATGTTGATATATTTTTTTTAATGGTAATGTTTGCTGATGCTTGACCTTTATCTTTGAGTTAAATTTATATTTTCATGTTGCAAAGTAAAATGTCACTGTAGGGTGCAACACCTGTTTTTACAGTCTATATAACAATAAATTATATAATTATATAACAGTAATTGTTGATTAGTGCAGCTTTAACATACACAATAGTAAATAATACTACATATATGACACCAGATATGATAGCTATAAAAAACTGATGCATTGCTTGTATGATCAAAGCCAAATTCAATTATTTTACCACCAGTGCCAGAACCTTTGCCATACATTTATAATTACACTGTATAGTTTCTATGATATATAAAACAAACCGTTTTTTTTTATAAACATAGACTTCCTTTAATATTATTTTACCGAAACATAAACATTTAGTACAGACAATACGAAGCATGAAGGCAAAGTAGACAAGGAGCAATGCTTCAGTAAGGTCACAAGTAACAGTTTAGGTCCTTTCAAAATGTACCTGTTGGTGGAATTGTAACAGCCTGACAGGTATAAACTCACAAAATTATGTTATGTCACTGATGATATCACCCTATCCTTAAAAAACTAGTATAAAATAAGTTCATGACAACTGTTCATGCCCCAAAAAGTAGACACTGTTCATCCTTTGGTCCTCAGCAGCACACACAAAATGGACAACAACATTTAACCAGTCACACACATATACACTTAAGTGCTTTCCAAATTCTGACACGTGCTTCCCCTGACTGCATAATAAAAATGCCTACTACATCAAGCATGGCTTTGCCATAGTAAATTAAATATGGAGATGAAGACCATTACAAAGTTGTGGATGACATTTGAGAACTGCTCGTAATCCAAGGAGAAATCACCCCAGCCCTTCCTGCTTTTTCCAGTCACCTAATTCCCCCCATTGAGCTTTTGAGTCCCGTTTGCCTCCGAGCTGCAGAGGTGTAAAAAGTACTGAAATATTGTACTCAAGTAAAAGTACCTTTACTTTGATGAAATTTTACTTAAGTACAAGTAAAAGTACCCATCTAAAAATCTACTCAAGTAAAAGTAAAAAGTAGTTCATTTAAAATGTACTTTAAGTAAAAGTTACTTAGTTACTTCCAACAACTTGATGGGGGCGCTCCTATACAGTGCAAAAAAGGACAAGGGGTCATAAATCCAATCCAAAAACAGTAAGTTTTAATTAAAGGAGAATCAAAAGAACGCGTTCATTGAAAATGTTCATTATTATGAGAACGTTGAACTGAACGCAACTTAATGACAAATAATGAATTTGAACAGTGAACAGGTTCATATTATCTGAGGTATAGCTCCTGAGGAGAGATGCTGTCTAAATCAAATGCTTGCACCAGGTCATTGTGATCATTGTTTTGTCTTTGAAAAGAAATGCAGTCTTACAGGGCAAAACACCGTCTGAAAGTTGCAATTCCATTTTTCGTAGAAAATCGTTTAAGAAATATATATATATTTAATTTTCGGGGGGGGCGGGGCGCGCCAGGAGTGAAGCTTGCATAGAGCTCCAAATGTGCTAGGTCAGGCCCTGTGTAGTGCAGTGATTCTCAAACTGTGTGGTGCGCCCGGTGCGCCCCACCGATGGGGCGAGGAGGCATAACATGTGGGGCGCGTGTCAAAAATCGACTGAAGTGATATCCATGGAATTTGGTGGAGGAGGGGGGCATGGCCCATTCAAATTGGGAGCAAGGTAAGTTTTCCCTTTCTTTATAATGGCAAGATGGAACGTTAGCCTTGGTGGAGGTAAGCCCTCTGCACCATTCTATATAATAGTAATTTTAAAGATAATGCTACAACTATGAGAGGTTGTAACCATTAGTTTTTTTTGTTCACGTCAAGTAACCAAACCCAAAAGTTATCTATTAGCAGTTACTCTGATAACAGGTTATTTTACTGCTCTGGGCCATAAAATTCAATACATTGTCTTAGTAGTTTCCATGTTGTTTCCATATTACAACTTAAAAGCATATGAACAAACAGAAGTTGGAAAAACAACCTGCTTGTAGCGACAATGTCACCAAGGTTTTAGCACCAAAGGTTTTCTGTGAAGATGCATGGATGAGCTCAACCCTGCCCCTTTTTGATGTGGCCAGGCCTTTAGTAAGAAACATTAATGGTTTTACTTTGGTAAGGACGATTCATCATACAATTATTGCACCAAATATATCTAAAAGCTTGTTTCCATCTGGCCCTTCCATGGCATTAGCTGACACACTAAGAATACAGAATGTTACCAACCTTTATTTGCTGATAGCTACATCAAAATAAAACTGTGGACTCTTGAAATAAACTATATATACACAAGGCAGTGATATCACTCATAGTATAAACCACATCTAGTGATAAAGGTTCGCATACAGCAACTCTTACATTTCCAGTGGCAGTGGTACTGATTAAACCACTGCAAACAACCAACATCAACACATAAACACATTATGACAGGAAAGCTCATGGGAACACCTCAAAATTCACCTCATACTCCTGTTGGAATATTTTGAAAAAACAAAAGAAAACCAAAAAGTGCCTGCAAGTATAATTCTGTCCAACAAACTCTATCCCTACTCACAGGCTTGTTTCAGGAGTGATGCCCGTGTCACCCTTATGCTGTGGCTCTTTCAGGAACTTCTCCACTTCCTGTGAGTCAACCGTTGCGCTGCCGGGCCCGACCCCCTCTGATATCTCCTCTTCTTCCTCCTCCTCTACCTTTAATTCCCTTTCCGCCTTCGTCATAGTCTCCATCTCCCGTTCCTCTCTTGCTCCTTTCTCCTCTTCATCGTTGAACTCTGTCTTGGCATCAAACATCACTCTGCCGTCCTCCAGGCTTTGCGCTGGTGCTGAAGACTTATTCTTTCTAATACAGAAGTAGGTACAAGTAGCCAGAACAATAGCTGAGAGGACCACCTCACTTCCTGCAAGCAGGAAAATATACATGTAGTTCTTGGTAGCATCGAGGAGGCGGCCTGAGGAAGAAGAGAGAAACACAAGGAAACTCATGAGAGGAGAAATTTGGTGAACCACACAGACAGTCAAGATATAGATATAATTTTTTAAATGCTGTAACGTTTATTTAAATACATTTAAAAACTCCTTCTCACATATGATGACTGCATTTACATTTTCATCTACAACCTTTTTCCTGGAAATTAAGTTTATACATGGTGAAACTGTTGTCCCTGTCATGTTGTGGTGAAAAACATAATCGTTAGCTGGATTTCTTTCCGAGACTTTTGTTGACTGAGTGAAACACTAGGAATTGGACTCAACAGGAGTTAGTCAGGGAGGATAGTGGACGTAAGACATTCAGTTACAGTGACAGTTGGAGGTTTGTCTGGATTGAGTAAACAAATGGAAACAAGGACAATGTTTTAGCTTATAAACTAAGTTTATTGTCATACTTCAACACTCAAAAAAGTGGGAGTGCTGCAGAGTAAGGTTTATGACCTACACTGCAGCCAGCCACAAGGGGACATTGTTTTTAACAGATACAGTACATACTATATAGTCAGATTTACATTTAGTCTCAGTGTACCCTCACGTTCGGTCCTGTATTGTAGATTATAAGGCCAAAAAACCTGATGACACTGAGGTGCACAACTGAAGTTATGTCCCTAACATCTCCTGGTGCCCACTAACACCTGCTAACAACTATTGCTAGCTGGTAACTTAATTTGACCTTCACACGCCCTAGGGATATTCACCATCTTGTCCTTTGTTCTAGGGCTAGGGTTAAAATATAAAATAATTTATAAACAATCTTTGATATGTGCATGTTATAGTTTTGGTGCTTACTGACCTGCACCAGGTGGCCCCACCAGCACGGCAACAGCCTCCATGAGCAGCACCAGGCCAATGGCACTGGAGAACTTCTCAGTACCAACTATTGCCATGAGGACTTCAAACTGCAGGGCCCCCACCATGCCATAGGAAAGGCCAAAAAAGATGCAGAAGACCACCAGAGTTGTATAGTCATTGGCCTGGAAACAAATGTGAAATTGTTAAAGATGAGTAAATGTGTTTAGGGTTTACATCAGTGCTCAAAACTTTTTCCTTTTAGTTTGTGAATAAACATACCTGTGACCCAATCAGGTCAGTGATTCCATTGAAAAGCATCGCAAAGCTGAAGAGGTAGACGCAACGAGGCCGAACCCATTTCATTCCTGCAATCACTCCACATGTGGGCCGAGCAAAAATGTCAATGAAGCCCAGGATAGAGAGCAGCAGAGCTGATTTGGTGTCCTCGTTCCCCAGCTCCTTAGCATAACTCACAATAAACACTGGAGGTACAAACAGCCCCAGCACCATGATGGATGCCGCTACAGTGTAGATGACAAAACCAGTGTTTTTGAAGACAGAGAAATCCAGTAGTTTGGCTTTGGGCTTCTTCTCTACACCCTCTGCTGCCTCTTCCTCGTCCTGCGCTTTGCCGTTGGCCTGGAGGCTCTTGGGGGCGACCAGAGGCTTCATCAGGGCCGCACACACACAGCAATTGAGAAGAAGGCCGCCCAGGATGAGGAAGCCCCCCCCTCCATCCATACTTATACTGGAGAACCTGTCCCAGTGGTGACAGGCAGCAAAGCGCCACAGGGCTTCCTGCTGCTGACAGTCCATTGGCCAGAGGACGCTTCTCACTGAAGTAGCGGTTCAGCATGATCAAAGATGGCTGGAAGTTCAAGGCTAAACCCAGACCTGCAGCAGAGGAGAAAAGACAATGCAATGTTTTTTTTTCAGAAGTTTGTATTGTACTTTATATTTTCATTTTCATTTTAATACACTTATATTTTATACTTAATAATCTATTGTTTTATTATACTTCATTATATTACTACTACTGTTTAT